>JADLZK010012200.1:0-191052 GCA_015847255.1 Hyparrhenia diplandra | reverse complement strand
GCTTAACTGTTAACTTCAGAAAGTGACAAATGCATCATCTATCCGACCATATTTAAAAGTAGCTACAAAACCAACTTGAGAGTCGAGAAGAAAAACAGAAATCTGGATATCGCTCAACCAGCCACTGTTATTCTACTTTCAACATGGATATCTCTGCCCCATGCTTGTCAAAACCAAAATTTCTACAGTAGCTACAATAACATGTATCTAGAGTGAAATTGAATCCTTATCAGTACATGCAGACACTGGTAATGGGAAATCTCACAAGTCAAATATGTTCAAAAACACTTTGCTTGGCCAAGGGTGTGTCGTCCCCGGTACCTAGGTGGACTGGGGATCTCAGACTTGCGGCGGGCTGGGATTATGCTAAGCGACCCGGGTGGGTGTGGCGTGATCGTCTGGCCAGGGTCGCCGGCCGCCCATGCAGAGCGTGAGGCGGTGGCGCTCTTCCAGCGGCAGTACAGTATTACCCTCGGGTAATGGGGAATCTATATACTCTCGACAGACAACCGATCGATGCCAAAAGTATCAGATTGATCGCCCTACATTATTCCAAGCCGCGGTCGCCGAGGCGCATGGGGACTACGGTAGCCCCAAGCTGCTAGCATCATGAAAGCTTGGGCATGCGCACATCAGGGGCCCCATCTCCACACGCCTCTGGGAGGAGTTTGATGGCCTCTCGCTGATCTCGCTTGATCAAATTCAGCTGGTGGACCGCCGGATATTTTCACTCGGGAGTCTCACGCCGGATGGTTGTCGACACTCGCGCGCGCTTCGCCTATGGGGCTATGTTCTTGGGCTCCTCGCCGTCCTTGGCGCCAAACAGATATGGAAGGTTGCTGCACCGCCGAGGGTCCGCTCTTCTGGTTGGCGCTGCATGGAAGGTGTTGACTGCGGACCGGCCATCGACATGGCCTCCAGGATTCCAACGCATGTATACTCTGGTGATCGCTACCGGAGACAATCCACCACATCTTCCCCGCCCGGTGCCCGCAGCAAGGGAGGCAGGTGGCACATCGCTCTTGAAACCGCTTTTCACCTCAGCCATACCATCCCGGTGCATGAAGAAGAATTCGCTTTTGTAGTGAGTTCCGAGTCGCAAGCGGGTTCCCAAAACAAGGCGCTGAGGTTTTGATTCCGCTTTTCTTCCCAGTGGGCTGGCTTCTATGGAAGGAGCGCAATGCGAACCTTCGACGCCAAGGCAGCCACCCCTGTGTCCTTGGCCCTTCGCAGATAGGGACGAGGGTCCCTCTCGGTGCTCGGCAGGGAACAAGAGGCTCGCTGGAGTTCTCATGGCGATGAAGTAAAATTTTCCTCTTTTGGTAGCAACTTTCATAAAAGTTGAAAGTCACAAATGCGAGCGATTTAAGATTTTGCTGAAGTGGTCATATTCAAGGGTACAGTCAATGGTGAAAAGGCTCCTTTAAGTTGTTGTGATGATCATGCTCAAGGCAATGAAAACTAGAAATTATTTACTGCCAGAAAATATAGGGAAAACATTTCTGAATTATAATCTCTCTCCAGCATTTCTTGCATAACATTACGCAAACGTATTATGCCAAAGCATTTAAAAGGGGACAACTACACCTATATTTAAAGAGCATTTCATGTATTGTTTGCTTGTTATGCCCAGACTGTTAACATTTAAGTGCCTAGGCTTTATCATTACACATGGAACTCTGTTGCTAATTACTAATTGTTCCTCTTGCAGTGAATACTTAGTAAGTTCAGAGAAATCTCCCCAAACTAACCTGCTAATGCATTTCCATCTAATGGAAAATAAAATGTTACAAACCAAATAAAGCAAAACAATATAGGACACCTGACTGCAGAAGGTGGAAGGGGAAAATTCTAACCACATTTTTCGAAGAACTGCAGAGATCGGCCATATACATAGTTCCACTCAGTATCAACACAGAACATGAAAGGCGAATGCTATGAGCATGAAACCAATCTGGGAGTGTGTTGTAGAAATATATATATATATAGGACTATTGCTGTTAAAAATAGTTTGTGTGTGGTAAAAACATACCAAATCGTTAAAAATAGTTTGTGTGTGGTAAAAATATACCAAAGCTCATACATTGCTAGCTATGTTGGAAATACACAAGCTGAAATTACAGGAATTGCCTCAATGACAAAGAGGTCCACAAGAAAGATTTATCAATGGGAGTGCAGGGCTTCTTCACAAATTATATTATAAAATAAAATGCAAATATTTAAGTTTTACTCAATACTTTGCAAACTGATTCCTGCTGCCGAGCTAACAAAGACTGCACACAAAATTTTTACCTGTTAACAAAAAGAGGACATGTCTCTAGAGAATTTCCTCATATTCAAAAAAAAAAAACTTAGAGCACATTACATAATAGCCACTCCAACAAATTGACATCTAACATAAAGATGATCAACACAGTTGAAAACTAAATTCACCTTTTTTTGTCAACGCTCAACTCTTGGCTTCATTGAGGAAACGATACTTTTCAGGCAGAGACTTTGCATGGTGCTGATATTCCTCCCTTGAGAAAAATTGATACAAGCATGGAAGTGGTAGAAGCCTCAAGTGCAAAGTTCTTCTCATCTAGTTTGTAGAGGTAAGCCCCAGCCCTGCTTATGTCACCTCTATGCAACAACCTCCTAACTAGAGAATTTAGCATACATGAGTTTGGAGCAGTACCATTCGTTTCCATTGCTGAAAACAGATTCTCAAACTCTTCTAGCAACCCTTCTTCTATGAGATTTTCTGCAACAAAGCGGTAGGTTACAACATCTGAACCAAACCATTAGCAGGAATAGCTGCAAACAAATCCATGGCAGCTTCCTTTCTGCCACCTTTAAACAAAAAGCAGCAATCATAATGTTGTAAGTAAAAGTGTTAACTTGAAGATCCTTAGAACACAGGCTCTGAAACATTTTGAATGCTTCATCAACACAATTATTTTTGCAAAGACCATTTAGAATTATGTTGTATGTGTACATGTCCCACTGTGTTTTGCTGTTGATCATATTGAGATAGAGTTCCTTTGCTTCAGAAAATCTCCTGTTCTGAAACAAACCATGCAATATAGTACTATAAGTCACAATTCCAGGTGTAAGTCCCTTCATTAACATTTCTCTAAAAAGGCTATATGCATCGTCTATCCTTCGGGCTTTACAGTAGCCATGAAGCAAAGTATTATAAGTAACTTCAGTAGGTGATATGCCAACTGAGACCATACCATCAAATACCTTCTTCGCTTCATCCACCCGTCCAGCTAAGCAGTAACCACATATTAACGGTGTATATGAGAAAGCATTTGGCCTTACACCTACATGTTCCATCAGATCAATGAGCCTCTGGGCTTTCATGACCCGTCCAACATTGCATAAGTTACAGATTAAAGTGTTGAAGAACACGGTGTTAGGACGGATTCCTTGATCCAACATTTCATAGAATAATTCCATGGCCCTCTCCCATTTGTCAACGGTGCACAGTCCATAAACTAGAGAGCTAAGAACAACAATGTTAGGAGTCACTCCTTCATTGATCATCTGATTGAATTTGACCTCAGCGTCATCCACCCCCGCCAAACTTACATAGTGCATCTATTAGTGCTCCATAGCTGACAACATTAGGACTCAACCCCTGCTGCCTCATTTTGTCAAAAAATATCCACTGCCTTATCTATCATACCACATTTAGCATATGCACAGGACACTATGGTGAAGATGTGATGATTAGGTGAAATACCATTTGCTACCATCAAATTTAGGAGGTCATGCATCTCAGAAAGAGCACCTTTGGTAGCATATCCATGAAGCAGAATGCTGTAGATAGTTACATGAGGTTTTATCCCCTTTCTAATCATAGAATCAAAAAATTTTCTAGCTTCTCTACATTTTCCATTCTTGCATAGATAGTCCAGCAGCAGAGCATAAGTATAACAATCTGGTTTAGGACCGCGTGCAGACATTTCTTCTAGCATCCGTACCACCTCTTTCCACTTCCCAATAGAGAGGTATCCATGGATCAGACAGTTATATGTCTCATTGTTTGGCTTAACACCTTTATCAATCATCTGTTGAATAACACCCTCAGCCCTATCAACCAGTTGAGCTTTGCACAGGCCATCAATGACTGTGTTGTATGCCACAACATTCGGTTGAATCCCCCGATCCATCATTTCAAGAAACAGGTTGTAAGCTTTGTCCACTTGACCCTCAGTAAAGAAAAACCCTTAATGACGGTGCTGTAGGACACCACATTTGGTGGGCAGGTTCTACCTCAATCATTAGCCATCATTCGTAGAAGCACAAGTGCCTCCTCGGCTTTCTTTTCATTGCAGAGACCCTTGAGAAGTATGCTGTATGATACTACATTGGGTGTGCAGCCAAGCTCAGGCATTCGTTGGAGCAAAACTTCCATGGCCTCACCCACCCTCTTTGCATCACAGAGACCTTTGAGCAGTTGACTGATGACTATGACATTCACCCTCCAGCCTGACTTCAGGATGAGGCCAAAGGCGGCAAAGCCATGGTTCACGTGGCCCATGCGGCAGAAGCAACGGATGAGAATGTCATAGGTGCAATGGTCAGGGGTACCTTGGAGCAGTCATGTATCATCCGGTTGAAGAGAGTGACGATGGTCTCTGACTCTGATGTGGAGGAGGAGCGCCGGCCCGAGGCACGAGAGACAGCAGCGAAGATGTGGTTGAAGGCGACAACCGACGCAGGCCTTGCGCACAGAAGCAATTCATCGAACAACTTGAGTGCGTCGTCGAGGCCAAGGCTTCCCGAGCAGGCGCGGTCGGCGATGACGCGCTCCAGCTCCAGGCACTGATCGCGGACGGCGCTCACGCGGCGCGACATGCCGGCGGGGCGCGCACACAGAGCGCCACGGACGGCCTTGCGTCGGCCTCCGGGTCTGTGAAGAAGCAGAGCAGCTCGGGACCAGGAGGGGTAACCCGTGCGGCGCCGTGGAGGGTGGGATGGTGAGAACTGGAATGGTGGCCGGCGGCGGTTGGAGGCTGTGGCGGCGGCGGCGGCGGCGGCGTGTGCGCGCGGGGTTGGAGGCTGTGGCGGCGACGTGTGCGTGTGTGTGCGGCGCGTGCGAGGGCTGGAATGGTTTTTTTTTGTGGAATGTGCGTGTGCGCCCAGGACTGAATAAGTCTTGTACTGTTTCTTTTCATTTTTTTCGCTTCACATATTGGGAATGGCGTATATGTCTCCGTTGCTGCGCCGGCACCTGTTCTCGTTCCAGATCTTGAGCACGAAAACGATGGAGGACCGCCGGCCGCGTGTTCTGCTCACCTGGTGCCGTCCACCGTACCGGAAGGCGTGCCTGACAGCGACACGAGCAGCCACAGCCGTCGGGTAGCCGTTGGCGCGGTGCGCGCAAGCCGTGCAGATTGCTACAGCAGCTTGTGATGTGCCAGGCAAGGCCGCGCCTATGATGCACTCGCTGATGGCGATGGCCAATCATGGCGCCGCCGCCGACTGGTCGGGGCGTGGGGCTTGCTGGCACCTCTGCTGCCATGGGCGCCGCAATGGCGATCCCAATCGTTCAGTTTGCGACGCCGAGACTCTGCTGGTCTAGCTCTACCTGACCGCAGATCTCGAAGACTGGAACCACCGATCGGAAGCCAAGCTGGGGGGTGAATTGAGACGTGTATTTTGGGATGGATGGAGTAGTTCATTAGTCTAAAGTGGTCTAAAACTTGTACCTCTTAACTTAGTCAACTAAACTTTAGAGGGTCAAACATATAGCCCCATTGATTAGATGATCTAGGAGTGAATCGATGCCTCGATGGATGATGATTAATCAGTAGACAGAAAATTGCAAATAAGAAGTTACACCTCAAACAGTACCGCCGCACTATTGGCATAGTACTTGTACGGTTGAACCATAGCTTCAAACAACTAGGTCCTCCTCTGAATGGTATGAAAACTTGCGATTACCGACCCTATAGATCAACTAATCAAGTTACTGTAGTGCCATTTGGTTGGCATGAATCTCTTGTAAGAAAAACATAGGAGTATGTTTGATTTCATAGAAAAAAAAACATGAAAAAAGAACTATATATCTTTTCTACAATCCATCCAAACACCTAGGTATATCTATAAAATTCATGTGCTTTTGTTCCTCTATTTTATATATATCATGTGCCTGTGTTTTCTTAACGCTGCATTTGAAAGGGGCCCTAGATGAACAGACAAAGAAAACTATGGAAATTTTAATAGAGGAAAAAAGTATAAAAAGATTCTTCGACTCATACTGCAGTCTGGACTGTAGACTAATTTCAGTAAATTTAAGAGCAAAATTCCTATAAGCTATTGTGACCTAAAATACAAATACCTACCTACCATACACCAGTCCATGCAGTAAACAGGGTTAAATCATCATTGTAATCTAAGAGGGTATCAGTGCAATAAACATAGCCTACCGCACCTTGGTGACATATATATCAGCAAACTACAAATCAAATCAGCTTCGGTGATCAAGTAAGCAGCAGATTTTCCGTGGAAGAACAAGCAAGACCCATATGGGTGTTCAACTTTATCTTTCATATAATGCAGCAATAAAGAAAAAGAAGCATCGATCATGTAGCTCAGCTAACCCCTCCATACTATTCTGATTACAATATTACTTGAGTTCAAATGAGGTTTGGATGGCACATAAGATATTATGGCTACTTCTCCACATTACCAGTTGCAACTAAGGATTCCAGTGCCGCTTAATTATCACTCATGTGTGTGCTTGCCTCAATTTGCTTGGCAGTCAACCAGGTTCGAACTTCCGTGTCTTGGTCAGCCATATCAGCAGGTGTCTGCCCATAAGTGTTTTCCTTCTTGGGAGATGCCCCAGCCTCGATAAGAAGCTTGACAACATCCAAATGTTCTCTCCTCTAGCGGCATGATGGAGTGGCTGCACAAGTCAGATGCAGAATTTTATTTTATTTTCTTGCAGTATATATCTGAAATTATCAGTTTGAGAATGATTTGTGAAAGATTTGTTTTCAGTATATATCTGAAAGATTTGTGGGCATACTGTATCGCCTTCAGAATCAACAGTGTTGAGCATTCTCAATACACATCCATCCTTGTTGGCAGCAAAGTTGAGAATATATTGGACCATCTCAGTGAAGCCTGTACCAAAAAATGTTAGGCAAGAAAATAAAAAAGAACAAGCACTACAGGCATAAATCTATTGTATGTCCAAAAATACACACCTCCAGCACAAGCATCGTGAAGAGGAATAGCACCTTCTTCATCTTTGCATTCCAAGCTAGCTCCACGTTCCAACAATAGCTGACGATCGAGGTGGACACAGTTAGTTACAACTTACAAATAAAGAGCATAAGGGGAAATGGCAAGAAAACAACTTCAACCTGCACACAGGGAAGATGACCATATAAGCATGCCAGGTGGAGCAAAGTATCACCATCTTCAACTGGAACATCAATACTGCCATCATGATTATCTGCATAAATAACAACAGAGCATAAGTGAAGAGTTCAACAGATAACCAAATATGTATCTGCATAAATCACAACAAAGCATAAGTGATGAGTTCAACAGATAACCAAATATGCACAATTCTCTTTCCTGTTGCCAAGCATGCACTTGAAAGTAAAGTGGCGAAAAAAAAAGGTTCAAGTGCAGCTAGTTTTGATACATTGAAGGGAAGTTCGGTGTAGGAAGTCATCAAGTATATAACTATATATAGGCACAAGATTTAAATTAACATGTACTGACAATTCTGCTGGTTAGCATATACTCCCTCCGTCCACGATTAATTGCACGTTTGCGGTTCAAAAATTTTCCGAAAATAAAGAGTCACTTGCACACAGTTCGATGCACAAAAGTACAGCTTGGAGCCTCTGCACCAACGCCTGAACCACGGAGGGAATTAAAAAAATGATTTCTAACATGCTTGCAGTGTACTAGTGTGTTCTAGTTCCTTCTCCAATGCTCCGATTCCACACTCCTCTACTTCTGAACAACTCTGCACTGCAGTGACCGCTGTGACCTCCTTTGGAGGGGTATTTTAGTAATTTTGCACCTGCGTTGATCTACGTGCCTCCATCCCAAACGTGCAGACATTCGCGGACGGAGGGAGTATGTAAAGTACGGTATCTCAAATTGATAGATGTGATCATTAAGTATTACATCAGTATAAAACAATGTTAAGATGAGTAGATGGCAAATATATTAAATTACCAAACCAGGACTAATAATGCAATCATATATATTCCCAAAGAATGCTTACAAAGATTGAAGAAAACTGAAAAAACTACTGAAGAATCAGAGGCGGCACAAAGCTATCTCTACGGGTCCATGGAGATGCACACAGCATGTTTACCAAACAAGTACTTAACAAACAAGCTAACAGATACACAAACAAGTTGTCTCTTCAAAAAATTTATTGGTTGACAAAGAAGCTAAACCAGCCAAAAGGGCCCTTTGAATATAAAAAGCAAAGGTCTATTTTCCCTAGCATAGGATGTTTGTAATGGTTAAAAAAAAAAAGAGCAGTCATATGATTATCTTCTCCTGCATTGCACTAAGCATGCAACCATCTAGTGTTTCTATACCCATACTCCATAGCGGCACATAAGTGAACAAGAGAACAGAAAACAGTTTGCTATAAGCAGATTACTGGCATGGCAGAGCCACACATCAATCAACCTGGGCCAAGCCCACACACCGCTGGCCCGTGGCTGCTCCCTCATGACCACGCTAAGCTAGTGGCTGCCCTGCTGGTTGCAGGATTAGGGAGTGTTATTGCTCAGAGGTTAGAAAGAACCGCAGAAATTCATATTGGACTGCACAGCAATGTGTGCTTATTCTGCTCACAGGGCAACACACAAGCTGATCCACATGACCAGATGGATTAATTTCCCCACACAAGCCGCATTCACGTCTCTACAGGGATATACGTTCATACTGCACTGAGCCACTAATCTAGATGTTCGAATAGAAATAGCACCATATTTGCGGCAATACCGCAGAAACTAGCAACTGACAGGTGAAATTCTATACAATTCACGGACGGTAGTTCGAATCTGGAAGGTGCCATCTATTCCACCATAAACAATCAACCAAATTTTGCAATATGCGTAACCTTATCTAATCATGTGAGCCCTAGAAGCGCTCCAATAAACGAGGATCGCAAGAGGATGAGACGGATCAAGCCAGTACCGAGGGCGGCCACGAGGGCGGCGACGTCGCCGGTCTGGGCGGCGTTGGCGAGGGCGCGAAGGTGGGGAGGCACATCCTCGTCGTCGGAGGCGCCGGCGAAGGCCTCTGCGTGTTCGGCCATGTCGTCGTCGTCGTCCCTGAGGCCGTTGCGGCCGCCGGGAACTACCATCTGCTGCGAGGACTGCTTGGAATTGGTTCGGCGAGCGTTCGGGATGGTGAGCAGAAGGGAAACCCCTTTTGGCGGCGGCTTCGGGACTTTGGGTCAAGGGCTTCTTCTAGTTCTAGCTGCCGGCTCGAAAAAAAAAATAGCTGCCGGCTGAAATGGGTCAAATTTAGGGCGTGTTTGATTTATCGCCCATTTGTCTGGTCGAGCCCATGGGCTTTGATTGCTTAGGCCCACTATCGAGTCCAGCACCCGTGGGCTTCTGCTCAAAAAAAAGCTGCATATTAAGCAGCAAAATGTCCACTTTAAGTGCCTCAACTTTGGCGTTTGTAATATCGCAAACCATAATACTTAGCAGGCGAAGCTAGCATCAAAGTAATGGTGGTGTACCGCTAAAGAAAAATACCAATTATACTTGTCATATGTGGTGAATATTAGTTAATTTATTAACAAAATTTTTTGCACCACCTGGTGCCCGTGCACCAGGCAAAGATAATGTGGCTTCCACCACTGATACTTAGTAAAGTGGTTTGAGCTCAAAAAAAAAAAAAAAAGTGCATCAACTTTGGTGAAAGTCGGCTTTAAAGCCCTGAACTCTAAAATCGGGGTAAAAATACATCTCTCAACTTTTTGAAACCGTTCATATTACATCCTAAACAGTTTTTTTGACAAAGGGTTTTCGTACAATAAAAGTGAGTTTGCTACAGTAAAGATGGTTGCCTTTTTCTTTTTAATTTATTTTGGCTGAATATTTGAACAAAGAGTAAAATGCACCACAAGTCCTCAAACTATTGGAGCATTCTCATCCGGGTCCCCAAACTAACAAAGCGACTATCCGGGTCCCCTCGAACTATTGTCGCCGTGCAATCGATGGTCCAAAACCCCGCCACACAAGCGCCCGATTCGGCGTGGGTACCGCCCGCGGTGGCAACTAGATGATGTGTACATGCTATCTTCTAAAATAACCCTTGCCACGGTGGCAACTAGATGATGTGTAGATGATTGGGGAGGGAGAGGATGGACTTGGGACCGAGAAGGTGAAAAGGTGTAGGGTTCTTTTTTCGTGGTTGGCATGGCCCTAGCGTGCCACATCATCAGTTTGCCACCGTGGCGGTGCCACGTCGGAATTTGGCGCTTGTGTGGCGGGTTTTGGACCATCGATTGCACGGCGACAATAGTTCGGGGACCCGGATAATAGTCGCTTTGTTAGTTTGGGGACCTAGATGAGAATGCTCCAATAGTTTGAGGACTTGTGGTGCATTTTACTCTTGAACAAACATAGTACACTTATTTACTCTTTCATTCTAAATTATAAGTCACTTTGATTTTTTTGACACATCTATTTTACTACGCATCTAGATATAATTATAATAAGACTAAATACATATCAAAATGGAAGAACCAAAAACAATTAAAATAACTTATAGTTTGGAACGAAGGGAATAGTACGGAAGGAGTTCCAAAATTGGTCGAAAAAAACACATATTAGGTGATATAAGAGGTGAGCTGTGCTCAGGTTAGTTTTGGTGAGAGGATTTTGGTGAGAGGTTTCCATATCCTAGTTTTGTGAGCTCACATGTATCGAAACAGTACATACTCTAAAATTGGGGTAAAATACATCTCAACTCTTTGAAACCGTTCATATTACATCCTAAACAGTTTTTATGGTGGTTTTGGTACAATAAAAGTGGGTTTGCTACAGTAAAGATGGTTGTCTTTTTCTTTTTAATTTATTTTGGTTGAATCTTTGAACAAACATAGTACAATTATTTACTCTTCCATGCCAAATTATAAGTCACTTTGATTTTTTTTTTGACACATCTATTTTACTACACATCTAGATATAATTATAAGACTAAATACATATCAAAATGGAAGAACCAAAAACAATTAAAATGACTTGTAGTTTGGAACGAAGGAAATAGTACGGAAGGAGTTCCATGATTGGTCGAAAAACACATATTAGGTGATATAAGAGGTGAGCTGTGCTCAGGTTAGTTTTGGTGAGAGGTTTCCATATCCTAGTTTTGTGAGCTCACATGTATCCAAACAGTACGTATGAAACCTATTTTAATCCCACGAAACTTTGATCTTTTCATTAAGAGTAAAGTGTATCACCGGTCGTTAAGCTTGTTCGACTCTGTCATCTCGATCCCTAAACTCACAAATCGATCATTTAGGTCCTTAAAGTTATTCAGCTATGTCATTTCAATCCCTAAACTTGTAAAAGTTATGAATTGTTTTTTTTGATAGAGATTTTAGATCGCCTTGTTTTGACCTTGATGATACTCGAAACCAAGTTTATGAACCGTAATGGCACGAACGAACAAACTTGATGACCTAAACATGTGGTTTTCAAGTTTAGAGACCGGGATAACACGATTGAACATGTTTATTGATCGAGATGACACAGATGGATAACTTTGAGGACCTGAACGGTCGCTTTTGCGAGTTTAGAGACCGGATGATACAACGGTACAAATTTAGGACCAGTGATGGACTTTACTCTTTCATCAATATTGTGCACCTTTGAAAAAAAATAGCACGCTAATAGCTACCGGAAGAAACTATCGTAATGCCAAATAGCGCGCTAATAGCACCGCTATTGCGTTTTTAACCTCCTCCCTTAAATTCTATAGCCCGCAATTTTTTTCATGGATATTGTGATACATTTAATTAACATATCTGCTAAGTTGTAGCTTATATTTAATAGTGCTCATAAATCTCTCGTGATACCTCCACTAATAATGACCTTAGAAGAACCATTGTGTCGTGTCCGAATTTATAGCATTAAACTACGCACGCTGTCAATAGTGTCAAGGTGATGTTTACCCAGAAAACCACTCTGCAACTCTCGTTGATTGTTTATAGGGTGAACCGGCACCAACTGGAATTTCAAGGCCTCATGCATATGCATGCCTCAACTTTTGAGTCAAACAATCCGTGTTGGATACACGATCAAACAGGAGCTACGATCAATTTATATATATTGACACGAGGACAAGAGGGAAATGTGAGGTGTCGGGCAACGCATTCCTTTCACGCTGTCTGCAATCCGTGACGACCCGGAACTTTTTTTTTTTCCCAAGATCACGCCCACCCACAGGCACTGGCGCGTATTTTATTGAGCAGAGAGATTTTTTTGAAATACAAGAACGAGGGGCGGCAACACGTGGTTGCCGAAGCCCACCCGACAACAACTCACACGAGGTTGTGATTACAAATAAACCGATCGACTAGAAGGCACGCCCTCCGGGACCTAGACCTCGTCCTCCAGCCCAAGCCAAGTTCAGATCCAAAGCATTACGTCGAAACGTCCGTTCAAAAGAATGTTGAAATACTCCTTTTGTTCAGACCAAAATCGACGCGCCCCTGAAGACGTCCCGTGGAGTGTGACAAGTACGCGTGCGTCGCACGCATGGACTCTCGATAGTTGTTCAGATAACATGTCAGGCTTTTTCAGGTTTGCTTAGCTCGCGGGTCAAAATCTTGCAAGTCGCTCGTGTAGAGCAGAAGGTTGCTCGGTGCCAGGCGCCGTCCATCATCAGCCTGCCTGAATCTCCGATTCATTGCATAATTTTACATACAAAAAATGTTCGTTTTTATTTATAGGAGAGAAACGTACGCTGATGCACTTCCGTACGCCTGTCGCTTCCGGTCCGAGAAAGCAAGAATGGCCTGTCTTGACAAGAAACAACCTTTAGCAAACTTGCAGGTTTCATTTTGGCAAGAGCGCTCAAGAAGATAGCGTATACTCACTCCAAGTACTTCCTGGCTAAAGTTTTGATCCATCGATGGACGGTCGAGGAAGTCATGCAACCAGGAAATGCACGTCCGGGCGACGGGCGTTGGGCTGCCAAAGGCGCGGATCAGGAGGTGCCGTTTGTGTTGTGTGTGTCCACTGATCAGTGGACTCGCACGACACGAGGCATCAAGCAAGCAATTGCTCCCGCGAGCCGGCGACGCGTACTCGCAGGCGGCACCCGTGCACACGCCTGACGCCTCAACCGTCCTCCGCGCCCACCCAAGGCTTGCGCGCACGAGTGGCCAGCCCGCCGCCGCCCCAGGAAACGAACAGCTGGCCAGGACAGGAAGTTCCTTCCCAGGCCACTTGTTTATGTGCGTCACATAAAGGTCAAGCGCCACCGAATACGACGCAACCGCAACGCCCCGCGGCTTCTTTCTCTTCTTTGAGGCGCCGATCCATGCGATGAATACCTTGTGTCCTTGTTGCACGCGCACTTGCACTTGCCAGCCGCCTGCCTGCCTGCCTATATAGCCCAGCCGTGCCGTGCCGTGCGAATTGCGGGCGGAGTGGCATTCGGGAGCACGTCCCTGCTGCACACGGCGCGGCACGGGAAGCGAGCACCGTCGGCCGAGGTCCTTTTAGTTTAAGCCCCTAGCTGGCCGGCTCCTATCATCCTGCCATCTCTCTCCCTCTTTCGCTGCTCGTGTTCCTTCCTTCCTTCCGTCGGTGTCTCATGCTTGGTGTTGGTGGGCGGCGGCGACGCCCGGCGCGGTCGTGAACCTGACGCAGAGAAGGTCAAGTCTCTGTCTGGCCCGCCTCTGGGAAGAGAAGCAGGCTCTGAGATTGCTTTCACGAGCCCTTTTCACCCACTGCGTCCTCTACTTTCTTTGTTCAATTCAGGTGCGTGCGCAACAACCAAGGGGAAAGGTGCGAGCAATGGACGCCGACGCCGGACCAGAGCGATACGGGTAACCACCATTTCCTCATGGCCATGGCTTTTATTTGCGATCATTTTCCTGTCGGAATCACACACTCCCGGGCCGCCCAGGTGCGTGCACTACAGGAGGAGATGCAAGATACGGGCGCCGTGCTGCGGCGAGGTATTTGATTGCAGGCACTGCCACAACGAAGCCAAGGTCAGGACTTCGCCCTGTATCCTCTGAAATTTCTGCATGTTCAATTTCGAGTTATTGGTTCATACCGGGTACAGATCTTTGTAGGATTCACTGGAGGTCAGCGTCCACGACCGCCACGTGGTTCCCCGTCACGACATCAAGCTGGTCAGTGACATTGTTTTCTTGGCCTGGTCTACATGAGACTGCAAAAGAACCAATATTCATATTCACACAACAAAATGAATAATATGGCATACAGATTAGCTTGCTCTTCACTTCTTCAGTTCTACAGATACGGATATCAGTCACTGTCCCTTTCTTTTCTACTTAATCTTATAGATTATCTGAATCATTATGGTACCTTTCTGCACTTTTTTTTTTCTGAACATCACAGGTTATCTGCTCTCTCTGCAACAAAGAACAGGATGTAAGTTTCCTGATGAAGCAAGGATAGTGTTTTTCAAGGGCTGTTGATGTTACTTGCGCGTCACATGAATGTCATTTCCTCTGTTGACAGGTACAACAAGATTGTTCAAATTGTGGAGCATGTCTCGGTAAATACTTCTGCGCGAAATGCAACTTCTTCGATGATGATGTAAGCTCGTTTTTGAAGTATTAAGTGAAGAAGTCGACGATTTTACGCGCTAGTTTGGACATAATTTCAGAAGTATTCCATCTTCTGTTTCCTCCGGTTTTGTGTCGTCTTCCCTGACATTTCAGGTATCAAAGAACCAATTTCACTGTGATGGATGTGGCATATGTAGGCAAGTATATCAAATCTTCAGTAACGCCAGGAACCTTCCGAAACATTTAACCTCATGTTTTCTCCTAGAGTCTGTCCTAAGCTATAACTATTTTTTTACAGAACTGGTGGTGCAGAGAATTTCTATCACTGCGATAAATGTGGTATGCTTGTTTTCAACTAAATATTTTGTTCATTTCATCGAGCAAGAACTAAGTATTTTTTATTACTTCCTAGTTTAATGCCCCTATGAAGTTTGTACTTACTAGCTAAGATCTCGCGCTTCAGGTAGATGTGAGAGTCTTTGTGATGTATGAAGTGTTTGGATGCGGTCACATAAAAGCATGGAAGTTTGGTATATGAGCATTTAGTAATAATAATATGGTTTTAGAAACGTAAAAGCGGCGAAGATATGTGTGAATATTGATGGGATAGTTTGTTGTTTACATGTAGGAATCAACTGCCGTAGTCACATTTGTTGCATCATGGTAGGGCGTGGCGGGGTTCATTTTATCTGCCTTGGTAGCGATTATGAAAACATGCAATTTGGAGTTAATAAGGATTTATTATGGGGATTACAACTTAGTAATTAATTATTGGAATTGAGTTAATGAAACTGGAATGTAAGAGCTTAGAAGATGGGGTAAAAATTCGGAGACTTCGTATGTAGTTTGGAGTTTTTACTGTTTATTCTTACGGGTATACTGTTCACTGACAGGTATTTACTGTTTATTCTAGCGGGTATTTACTATTCGCTAACGGGTATTACTGTTTATTTTAACGGGTATACAACTGTTCACTACGGATACTACTGTTCATGTTAGCGGGCATTTACTGTTTACTAACGGATTTTACTGTTCATGATATCGGGTGCCTACTGTTCACTAACGGGTATTTACTATTTATAAGCACTGTTCATAACACTGTTGAACTACAGTGATATCCTTCCTCAGGATTATAAGAGTTATATAGATAGATTTGTGGGTCTGTTCTATTTCAGGATGCTGCTACACCTCTCTGTTGAAGGATTCTCACCGTTGCGTGGACAGAGCTATGCATCACAACTGCCCCGTATGCATTGAGGTGAGTATTATAGGAGCACAAGCATCTTTACATATATCTCTTGAAATTGAGTAACTATAATAGATAACTCATCCCCTAACCAGCTTCTGCCACACAGTATCTATTCGACTCGACGAAAGCTATCAGCGTGCTCCATTGCGGACACACAATTCACCTGGAATGTCTGTACGAGATGAGAGCGCATCAGCAGTAAGCCCACTTGACACAGGACTTTCACCTGACGCGTTCCAGACCATGTCCATCCTAACCCCCAGCTAATCCGATGCTAGCTAACCTGCCATTTTCCTCAGGTTCTCATGCCCGGTTTGCCTGAGGTCTGCCTGCAACATGTCCAACATATGGCAAAAGCTGGATCAAGAGGTACAGCTTCCTCTCCCAACCACATCTTGTCCTTCAACTTCAGGTACCAATTCAAGTAACTGTTCATTCCTTCAGGTCGCAGCGTCCCCAATGCCGGCGATTTATCAGAAGAAGATGGTATGAACATATTCTTTAGTTGGGTTCCTCTGTCAAATTGGCAGCCTTGAGCCCTGAGCCTGTGCTGATGATGTTTTTTTGTTCCTGGGTTCACATTCAGATATGGATCCTTTGCAACGACTGTGGTATGACGTCGAACGTGCAGTTCCACATCTTGGCGCACAAGTGCCCTGGATGCAGCTCTTACAACACCCGGCAGACGAGGGGCGATCCAGCCGCATGCTCCAGAGTTTGAGAAAGTTAAGAAAAGCAAATAAACGAGATTGCAGTGCGCAGAGGCTGGTGTGTGATAGATCAATAAGCTCTAGGCCTGTACTAGCATAGTTGTAGGGAGGAAAGAACACCCTGCATATGAACACGATCAGTGCCGGTCATTTATATTGTTAGGCTGTTAGCTGTATTATATACTCCCTCCGTCCCTTATTAGATGTCCATTTGTATGGGGGTGCGTCTTGGTCAAACTTTCTCAACTTTAACTAGGTTTGTAAAAATACGTGCAACATTTATATTTTTAAATAAATTTGTTAAAAAACTAGACTTAAAGATCTTTCCGATGATACTAATTACTTAAGATAAATATTTATATATTTTGAAAAAATAATTACCTAGGCGGTTTGAAAACGTGGATTTTTCTAAAGCGGAATAACATCTATTTAGGGACAGAGGGAGTATGCTCCAAGCAAATAAGCATTTGTCGCATCGGACACAGTATTACATACACGGTCTCCTTCTCTGCTGTGCCGTCAACGGTTGACAAGTCCGCGGTCCAGCCCAAGAGAGCCCTAACCCACACACGGTCTCCTCTGGTGTGGGTTGCGGAGTCCTGCCCAAGTGCCAACCGAAGCCATCCCCTTCTCCGTTCACCACACCGACCATGCCGTAAATAAACCACGACCGCTTCCTTCAATCGCCATCGCCAAAACCCGGCCGAAATCGTGATGGTGTCCGGATCGAGCGACGCCGGGAACGTCTCCCCTTGGCCGGCGTCGATTCTCCTCGCCAAGGAGGCGCACATCGCCTTCAGCAGGAACCACACCACGGCTAGAGCCAAAAGATTGGGGGCAAATCTACAGTGGAGGTCACCTTCTGGACCGCCGATCCACCGGATGTGTCCTTCTACACCCTCTACTGCAAGCCCCTCATGGCCATCCCCGACGCCGACCTGGAAGTTCAGTCATGCGTTGCCCCCATCCCCATCTGCACAGGAAGAGGCGATGTGTGTACTCCTCGCCCACGCGTGTTGGGTGCAGAGGGCAGATTCGTTCTTCTCATCGCCCTCTTCTGCGGCTACGACGAGTATGAATACTTCATGTACAAGGGCGACCCCAAGTCCCCGTCCCTCCAAAGCCTCCCGCTTCCAGATGATGATTATGGCCTGCATACAGTGGAGTTCGCAATCGTGCCCCGTGGTGATGATGGCCATTATCTCCTGGTTGCTCTCTGTGACGTGCACAAATTGAATAATTACCGGCTTTACATCTACTCGTCTGAGGATGCAACATGGACGACCAAGAAACTGCCCAATCCATGTCCTTGTCCTCGGCTCCTTATTATACCTGACAAGGTGTTGGTGATCCGAGATGGCTTGCTGTTATGGGTTGATTTGCTGAAAGGCATTCTGGTATGTGACGTGCTTCAAGAACCCCATCGAGCTGAGTACATCCCATTGCCCGAGCCCTTGCGTGGAAACAGAGAACGAGTGAAGACATCGCAACTAGGAGTTGGGCGCTTTCGGGATCTCACCTGCGTCGATGGTCTGATCAAGTTTATTGAGATGGAACACCGTGAGATCGAAAGAGAGATCACTCTTGAGGAGTCGATAGACCCCAGGACCAAGGATGTGCTCTACGATTCAGATTTGATCACGTTGATCAACGAACCCGTGGAACCCAAGACCAGGATAGAGGTTTTAGTGAATGGTTGGAGTGCCATAACATGGAATAGGAACATTGGGTCCAACTATTGGCGCAGGGGACGCATTGTTGATGTTGATGACATTTTGGTCGATGACTCGGTGTTTTCAGCGTTGCGGTCCAGCGAGAAGAGTGAATCTGCAGGGAGCCTGACATTTAAGAACCTGTCATCGGCTTGGCCCACCCTGAGCACGGATGGGAATGACATTCTTTACCTCAGGTCATGCAGTGAAACGGCCAGTGCATCGGGTGTAGGGGCGATGGTTGCTGTCGACCTTGCAGAGAAGAAGGTCTTGAAAGTGGAAGCACGCATATCGCATCCTTTTGGAAAATATTTTTATTCCTCTCCGTTGCATATATTGCATCCCTGTGCCTTGGCAAACTATCTGAAAATGACTCCAGGTAATTGCTGACCTTCTCGCTTGCTATCAACGTGCTTGTGACCTGTGAGCACCTGTGTTCTGCGACTCAGTTGGCGAGTTATCTTGTTCATTTGTTATACCTTTTCCATCAGTGGTTATGTACAACACTGTTGGCGAATTATCTTGGTTGCTGCTTAGACGCTTTCACGCTCCACCATAATACATATCTTTGTTATTATGGTGTTACATATGGTACTCGTGGTTTTTGCTGGTTTTTGTACCATGCCTTTATGGCCATATGTTAGTTTTGTATGTACCATGCTGGTTTTGTATATATATTATCTGCTTGTTCATATTTACACTGTGGAATCTAATCTTAATCTGTGTTGGGCAGCTAGATTTTTCAGCGCAGACAAAAATTAATTATGTGCTAATGCTTATCCAAGAATTCAAATGATTATATGCTTGTGTGAGAGGATAATTACGAACTGCGTTGCTATTTTACAGTCCATATGAGTCTGCAAAGAGCACTACTGAATCTCTCTTTATGACTATATGGCCGTATAGCATTGCTTATGAGTTTACCCGTTTTTGTAGGCATTGAAACCTCAGCAAACCAGATGGCTCTGATGGGCAGCTCTACCAATGAGTCAAACAATACTGCTGTAAGTATTTTCTATCATGCTCCGCTCTTCTTATTTCAAAGAATTTCCACTTCCCATGAGCTAAAGCTTCCTCCCTTGTGTCTGTAGATCCATGTTGGTGAGACTGATCCCTATGAGTCTCAGAACAAACGCCCGAGGCAGGTTTCTTACTATGTTCTTTGAATATATGGACTATATATGCAGTGACGATCTGTTTGAAATTAGCAGAACTTTGAATATCCTGAAAGCTATTGCTGATTAGTTTTAGCTGAATTGCAGCTATTTTGTATAATCGGATTTTCTGTTCCTCAGGCTCTCAGATGAGAAAGTCAGTCATGCACGAAATGGACCTCAGAGTACTGTACAAAATGTTCTTATCTCACAGTCCCATCCTAATCAAAACAATCTGGTATGATAAATCCTGTATATCCTGTTTCCTATATGTCATACAACAAGATTAATTAGAATGATCCATTTCCAGCCTCCGCAGCTACGGTTTAACAGGTGGGAGCAGCCGGGCTACATTGGGTACTCATCATGGCCCCATCAAAATAATCCTGTATGATGCATATCATATCCATTGTTTATGTTTTACCATGTGCCCATTTTGAATATCTCATCACAGTTTGATCAAACTAATGGCACATATCATATCCACTTGTTGGAGTACTAATTAGAATGTGCCAATCCAGCCACCGCTGCAATGCTTCAACAAGTGGGCTGGACCCTGTAACCCTGTGTATACACCCATGCCCCCTGCCCCTAACATACATAGCTATGAAAGTTATCAATCGCTGTGGCAGCAACCACTACTCCTGGAGCAGCAGGCGGCATCGAGAAGGACATTTGGACCTCATGAGGTAAAGGAAAAATTGTGAAGCTTATGTTTGATCCCATGTCCCCATTTTTTTTTCTTTTGAAAGATCCCATGTCCCCATTTGACATCAGCTTTAGGGAAAAAAAAAGTGCAATCTAGTTTGATTAAAATTTAGATTAGAAAGTTCTTACCAGTAATTGTTTAATGTGCTATAATCTCCTTGTGTTGTATGATTAGAAAGTTCAAGAGATAATGATCACCCTGCTTATAAATGTAAAGGAACTAATAAAACATTCAACAAAGTTCGATTTAATTCATTCTCACATCATAGCTTGCAAAGATGGAATTATTAATGTCTGCTATATGCTGTACCACTTTTGCCCTAGAAGTCAGCTTATTTAGAAGTTATTACTGTTTTCAGGCACCCCATCAATTTTTCAACAACTGGTGTGGAGGTAGATACACTGGCAATTCACAGCAACACCCAGTCGGTAACTCATATTCATATGATGCGCACTCAGGCAGCAGCAACTACCATCAACATCCGTAGCACCTTCACATCCTTATGACATCATGTCTCGACAGAAAAGGAGGAGGAAAGAGAAGCCTAAAAATGAGTAGCTAGTGAGAGTGTTTCATCGACTTCAAAAGCGTCTACGGTCTCTGCTCTCCTGAACCAGACAAACGTTTGGTCATCGGTGCGTTTATCTTTTTATTTTTTTAATGTTTCTGATGATGCCAAGTCAGCTGGCAAAATCACCGACGCCACTGAGAAGTAAGTTAAACAATGTTTGTACAGTGCAGGAGGTTGTGCTTGTACATAGGACTGGTCTTATTTGACATTGCTGTGGTGGCCCAGTTCCACCACTACTACGCGGGCTGGTATATCGACATTCTCCCTCCGTCCCAAAAATAAATGACGTTTTCGCTTCGGTAAAACATCTACCCAAGCAATTATATTTTTAAAATAGGATTAATATTTATATTACATAATTAGTATCATTGGAAAGATCTTTTGATCTAGTTTTTTAACAAATTTATTTAAAGATTTAAATCTTCTACGTATTTTCTACAAATCGAGTCAAACTTGTGGCACGAAAACCTAAAACGTCGATTATTTTGGGGACGGAGTGAGTACAACACGTGAATGGGCTAGCTCGGCTCTGGCGTTGGATCAACTCTTTTTGTTTGTCAAAAAAAAAAAACTCTTTTCTTTTCTTTTTTGAAACTGGATCCTGCTGCTGGCCAAAGCGAGCTACACGCTCGTCCCCAACTACTCCATGCGTCTTTGACGTTTTTTACTTTTTATTAAACTTCATATTTGGTCATCCGTCTTATTTAAAATAATTATGTAAATAATAAAATAAATTAATCAGTATTTAAGTATCTTTATTGATAAAATATATCATAACAAAAATAGATTATATTTATGCAAAAAATTGAATAAGACGAATCATCAAAACAAGGATGGTACATAATCCAGGGTGACAAACTCGATTTTACAGAGGGAGTAAGGGTTAACATATGGCTACTATATATATGAATTTCTCTAAGACATTCGCAATGGTATAAGCTAGCTGTCTTTTTTTAAATAGTGCTAACTTGTAGTATATACTCTCTCCGTCTTCAAAGAATCAATTTCTAGACAAAAAATTTATTTAAAAGAATCAATTTTTAGAGATGAGTCGTTTACCAATTCACATTAATATCTCTCGTAGTCTAGGATACATTTAACGTAACCTCTCTCTCCCACTGCTATTGGAGACTTTTCGGTAACTTGAGAGAACTATTAAAAGTTTAGCAGTTTAATAAGGAGCAATATGGTGCGAGCTATGCTACCTAAGGGAGGAGACGGTGGATCATATCATGTTTGAATGTAGCTTCACCCAAGCCTTGTGGTCCTCCATCATTTGGGCGCCCGCAGGAGTAGCCAAAGTGGTTGAGCTCTAGTATTCCAATCTTACTTTGATGGTGCCTAAGGATGTGCTGAACCATCTACTACTCCTCTTAAGCTGGGAATTGCAAAAGAAGTGGTGTTTCGAGGATCCTCCCCAAGCATCTCACAACTTAAGATTGCTTGCAAGGTCTCCATTAAGAAGTGGGCCTGGAGAATACGCGGAGAAATGTCTTACTTGCTAGCCATCGGAGGAATTTAGTTCTTATGTAATCTACACTGTTCCCACCTTCATCGTTGTAAAATTGTAACAATGCCACTTGTGCCATCCACCGACATAGCCGAAATCTGTGGAATATAGGCCAAGTAGGGATGAGTTTATCTCCGGAAGGTGCCCTTAAAAAAGAACAATATCTTCTTTGTTAATCTATTCTAAATTTACTAAGAATTCATTTAGGGACGGACAAAGTAGCGCATAGTCTGGATACCCTCGTGTAACACTTTCACGTAATCTTGAAATATGGGTATGAGTTACTCCCTCCGTCCCTTTTAGATGTCACATATGGGGTGCGTCTTGGCCAAATTTTTTCAACTTTTGGTAGGTTTGTAGAAAATACGTGCAACATTTATATTTTCAAATAAATTTATTAAAAAACTAGACTTAAAGATCTTTCCGATGATACTAATTACTTAAAGATAAATATTTATATATTTTAATATATAATTGTCGGCAGTTTTAAACGTTGACTTCCGGAAGGGGAAGAATGGCGACATCTATTTAGGGGCCGGAGGGTGTATGATATTGAAACGTGTGTATGAGTCTAGGTTTTTATACCAACTACTATTTATTTCCTTTTATAAAATATATGAAAGAAATGTTTCTAGTACACTGAATGATAGTGCCGGAGGGTCACGCACAAAGATACATACACCGCGTGTTTCGGCAATTCGGCGCCACGCCAGGACAAGCGCCGAAGCGCGAGCGAGGCTGCGCGGCGCTCCGCTCCACGCTCGCCATGTGGCCGTGGCCCCTCGGCGCAGCCCGCCACGCACACCTCCCGGCCGTCAACCGTAGCTGAAAGGAGGAGTCCACCTGACGCCGCCTCGTCACCCCGTTTCGCTTTCGCGTTTCGCTTCGCCTTCCCTCGCGGCTCGCTCCCTTTATTCCTATCGGCGCTCGGCCACCTTCCTTCCCGCACCAACCCACCCGCCCCCGCATCCGCATTCCCGTGGTGCCTCGCTTCGCTCTGCGCGCGATTCGATCCAGGCTTTGGTTGCTTGGAGGCAGGCATGGCCTCGTCGCCCGCGAGCAGCTACGACTGCTCCTTCAAGGTCCTGCTCATCGGGGACTCGGCCGTCGGCAAGAGCAGCCTGCTCGTCAGCTTCGTCTCCGCCGCCCACATCGACGACGACATCGCGCCAACCATAGGTACGTGCGCATCCGCTCCTCCTATACGGCTGTACCCGGTGGATCTCGCCGCTGCGTGACTCCTCTGCGAAGTGCGAACTGCCAAGCGTTGGCGGTTTCCTTCCTTGTCCGTCTCGGTTACGGAACACGACACGACAGAATAGATTGTTTGTCCCAAGCGGAGAACTGAAGGTTACTCCTACTACTGGGCCGCGTTGCTGTTAGTAGAGTATATACTGTAATACTACCGTAACGTAATTATGTTCGTTGTCAAATGCTCTTGCAATTTTTGGGCGGGGTGAAGAATCACGGATCACCACTCACACTGAAACGTGCCCAAGCGTTGGCTACTAGCAGAAACTAAGGCTAAGATACCTCTCTGGTTGCGTTGCATCTGCGCCTGTGTTTCCAATGATATCATTGGAGGTAACTCTTGTCACAACCTGAAGCTCAAGGAACAAGCATCTGATCATTTACTAGAGGCTTGCAACCAGGAAATTCGAGAGAATTCTAGAATTGAAGTTTAGGGAATCTCCTCTGCTTTTACTGATTTGTGCAGCAATCATATTCACAGGTGCTACCAATTTTTTTCTGTGCACTTGCTATTGATCAAAGCCTGAAATGCAGCCCTAAGCACTCACATACACGAGAACAATGAAAGTGACTATTTCAGAATGCTTCTCACAATTGATTAAATGTTTCCTATAGTTTCCAAAAAGCAAGCATTGCAGAACACATGAGACCATGTTTGATATCATTTTGACTTCGAAATGCTTTTGTAGTTGATAACGTCTTGAACCTCCTATTTCTTCACCCTGCATAGAGGCCTATCACTTAAGGTTTATGATTATTGTTTCTAACAGCTTTTAACCTTCCACTAACTTTTAATCTACCTTTTTATTAAGATAATAGGTTAGCTTCCTTCTGTCCTAACTTTTTTTATCCTATCAATTCAAGCTGTGGTTACTCCTTAAATATGTAGTAAATAATCAATAGTTCAACATAGTCAACGTACTTCAATAAATGCTCTTTATAATGTATAGCTCAAACTACTGTGTTAGAAAAGCTCTTACGATTTGATAACAAAATACAATTTTAGGCTTCAAAGTCATAGCAGCCCCTGATCATTTTAATCTCAAAGAGGCACTTGAATTCTGACAATCTGACACAATTATTTCCTGTACTTTGTCAATCAAATACCTACTTTTCTGAGTTTAACATTTTTTTTAATTCCTTTTTGGTAGGGGTGGATTTTAAAATCAAATTCCTCAGTGTGGGTGGGAATAAATTGAAACTGACAATATGGGACACTGGTAAGGTTTTTTCCTGTTTTCTGTTAATGGTCCTAACATGTTTGTCAGTTGCTGCCTTGTGCGGCAGTGGCAACTGTTTCACTATTCAAGTGCTCTATAAAATTTATTTTGCACTATTTTGCAGCTGGCCAGGAGAGGTTCAGAACAATTACCAGCTCTTACTACAGGGGTGCACATGGCATTATTCTAGGTAACTTGATTCTTTCAAGATACATGTATGATAGTTCATTATGGATTAAGAAGCTTCAACCATTTATATTTTTTTACCTTAAGTTTAAAGTATTTTTATGCCCATTTTCCAGCCAATAGTATTGTCTGTTGAGATCAGGCCGTGTCATAAAATGCTAATCAGTTTACCTTTTTGAATTGTGTTCATGCTCCAATCTGGTGAAATTTTTATGGTCATTTGAGCTGTTTTTTTTTTTACATACATGTAATTGACGAGCTATCAAATTTCAAGATAACCCCTCAAAGCATGTTGCTATCTAGGATCTTGCCGTGCCATTTCATTTGTTTTAAACACCTCAATTTACTCGATCCCTGTTGTCTGAACTTCTCAAGATTACCCACTGTATTGGCGCATTCTTTCTAGTATAGTGAATCAGTGATAGCTTAATAGTGATGCTCTCTCTGGTTAGCTATAATAACTTGTAAACAGGACCATAAAAACTTGTAAATATCCCATTTCTAATGTTGATTCATGTAAAGTATTTTTTTGATAAAGTATTGTAAAGTTTCCTATGTCTTAGCCAGATTATTAAATAATCTCACGTCTTGGTGGTGCCTCACTTCGATAATGTGTCAGCTAAGCATTTGGCAGTTTTGTTGCAAGTGGTAGTCTGGGGTTTACATTTGGTATCCGCAGGTCATCGTCTAAGCTTCTCACTTGAATCAAGTAAATTAGCCTTGGGGTAGCTACCTGGTCAAATTTACATATCTTCTGTCTGCTCCCTCACTTTATTTCTCTAGTTCTTGGTAAACTAAACTTCGCCTACCCCAACTAGCTTGGGACTAAAGGCTATGTTGTTGTTGTTGTTGTTGGTAAACTAAAGTCATGTATTTCCATTATTAAGGATAATGGAAATGGGTGTGAGTCCGTCTTAGGAAAAAAAATAACCATTTCTTGTATTTGGGAACTGAATATGTGGTTAATTTTTTAGATTAATGATGAATGCAATGTTAAGAATAGTATCAACAAAATTTGAAGGAAGCTTTTTAGTGTGTATGATCCTCATAATCATCATTCATTACTGTGATTCAGAAAATGTTGCAGGGTGACTTAAAAAGAATATTAACTTGGTAGTGTCTTGTTCTGATAGTTTATGATGTTACAAAAAGGGAGAGTTTCACAAATTTGGCTGATGTGTGGACCAAGGAAATAGAGTTACACTCAACAAATAAGGAATGCGTCAAAATGCTTGTTGGAAATAAAGTGGACAAGGTATATTATTTCTTTTCTTAAGTCAAATTCTTTTTCACTGTTCCATTTCTGTATTTACGCTTCCTTACCGAAGTAAAAATATTTTATTATTCTATATATCACATTTATCATTTATGATCCGCTGCATGAATCACTTGAGCCTGATAGGTAATATTTGTTGGCTGTTGTAACGTATTGTTGGAATTTGTAGATTATTTTTCAAGAATAAATATACCAGATGAAACAACTGCACATAGCCCTGTGGGTTTGATGATTTTTATCTTGTATAGGATGAGGACAGAATGGTGACAAAAGAAGAAGGCCTTGCATTTGCACAAGAATGTGGATGTCTCTTTGTCGAGAGTAGTGCTAAAACAAGAGAAAACGTGGAGAAATGTTTTGAAGAGCTTGCGTTAAAGGTATATCTGCACAAACCACAACGATACTTAATATCCAAAGCTCATCTCTTTACCCTTCCTCCCATTCAAAACACCTTCTAATAGCTCTAGAAAATTAGATTGTAAAGTTATGAATCAATTATGTGCAATAGCATTGGTGAAGTTAAAGCTTACTATTTCTAATGTTCTGAGTAGCAGCCTGGCTTATCAGATACTGACATGCTACCTATTGATCCTATACTCCTGTTTTGAGTAGCAGCCTTCTGGGTTCTGGCATGCTGCCTATCGATCCTATTGTTAAGTCAGGAAAATAAACAAATACGCCTCTAGTGATTTAGGTACATACGTTTCTGTTGTCAAATATTCTTTCCAAAGTTGCGTGATTTCTAAATTTTTGTTCCTTGTGACATTTGCCGTATATGCTCATTGCATAATTGTGGTATTTGCAGAGACTAGTTGTCCATTCCTTTGTCATTTAAAAGCAGGGTGACCTTAGGTGCCCCAAGCTTGCACAGGACATACTCCCTCCATCCCAAAATAGTTACACATCTCTCTTCTTGAGAAGTTAAAACTTTTGTAAGTTTGACTAATTTTATAGAAAACAGTATCAGCATTCTTATCCCTAAGTAGGTTATTAAGAAAATATATGTCATGAATAATATATTGATACTTACTAATATAATACATATAGTAGTTTTTTGTTATATATTTGATCAAACTTTGACTCAAAAAACGATCTGCAATTATTTTGGGATGAAGGGAGTAGGTCTGTTTTTGAATATTTAAGTTCTAACTCCTATGCTTGATATCTCCAAGTCTGCATAATTAATGTAGGTCCATTTTAAATTAACAGTAAGTCCAGTCATCTGTATTGATGTATACAACTTAATATGTTTAAAACTTTTCTTTTTTTTTCTCCACCTTGTTTTTAGGAAAAAAATCCATTTCTCAGTTTCTTTGAGATCTCTCAGAGCTTGCTCATTTATTTATTAGTTATGTATCAAATGTTTCTCACCTGCTGAGGTTCTAGCAGCCTAATTGTGCACTACTTATGTCAGCGCTGGGCAGCACTGTTTCACCAACAAGGACCATACTTAAGGAACCTGCCAGATGATTTGCAATTATTGTTTCTTGTGGTGCTAGTGCCAGTGTGCAAACCTTTCACATGATTGCTGGTGCTTTGCTTATGTCTTCAGCTACACAGAGTACCATTTGCATATTAAAAATGTGGGTCATGCTGCATAGACACATGGGTGCATGAGCTATAGCTTTGAAGCATGGAGATGCATTGCTTTATGCCTATAGCACTGTTTGAGAGAACCCACAGATTCGTTGCAGTGGTCAACAAGGTTCTTCTGTGCTATGCACACTGGAAAACAGCTCCAATACGTGAATAGAGTTATATGCTAAACTCATTTAGCTCCTCAACATATTGCCTTCTTATCAGAAGTCATTAGTTTATTCAATTTTTTTCAACCTTATTAGCAGCTTAAATGTCAGATTAGCATTTGGTCACAACATATTTGCACATCAATTACTTGGTGGTTGAAATAGTCACTGTTATGTTTTTTGTTATACAACAATTGTAAATTCTTGTCCTGGTGTTCAGATTCTCGAGGTTCCCAGTCTCTTGGAGGAAGGTTCTTCAGTTGTTAAGAGGAACACTCTGAAACAGAAGCAGGAGAATGCAAACCAAAGTGGAGGATGCTGTCAGTAGATCGGCCAGTTCTTGTTGCAAGCCAGTCGAGGTATGAAAAGGTTTAGGTGTCCTTGTAAGTTGTATGGAGATGTAGATGAGTTGTATCTAAATGCTCAGCGGCACAGCCAATGCAAGTGATGGGAGAACTAACCACTTGAGGTTTTGGTGTGAATTGGTCTGTACAGAAGAAAATCCTTTTCTTTTTTTTTTTTTTTTCTGTTTCCTGGCGCAGCAATTTGGTTTGCTGCTTGTAACGAGATCCAGTCAGCTGATCACTTCATTGATTGCATTTGTGGAAGTGTGTAGCTGGTAGATGAGTTGTATCTAAATGCTCAGCGGTTCTGCCAATGCGAGTGAAGGGAGAATTAACCAGTTGAGGTTTTGGTGTGAATTGATCTGTACAGAAGAAAAGTTTATTTATTTTTTCTGTTTCCTGACGTGGCAATTTGGTTTGCTGCTTGTAACGATATCCGGTCAGTTGATCACTTATGATTGTATGTGTGGAAGTGTATAGCTGATACATCATTAAGGGCTTGAAGTCATGTGAATTATATGTCAATCTGGCTGGTCCGCAACTCCGCATTCTGAATGTACAGTCGGTTCTTGTCTCAGCTGGACTGAGTTTTGAGAGGTACCATTGTCTGTGGTGATTATATTTAAACTGGAGCATTGGTTACAACTCTTTTAGTATGCAAATGGTACTCTTTTTAGTACCATTCTTTTCGTGCCTTAGCACAGACAACATTTTCCACGTAGACATTATTTTCATTTAGAGGACTATCTTTTATGTTTGAATGGTATCCTACTGTACGACACAGTGGTTGACAGAGCTGGATCACATGCTTTCTCAGGCTCTCCCTCCACTGAAAGAGGATTCCTTTCCATTCCAGGATGACTTGTCTCCATGATTCAGGATATAGATCCTCGACTCGAAGCTACAGCAACTATGTCTCTGGTATGTGCTATCAATCATCCAGATTTCATGTTCACATCATTTCTACTGTGCAGATGCTCACAGCTAACATGTTTCTGGCTTTCCTACCACCGTGTGTTGCTTGTTCTCGTGAGCAACCAACAGGACAGGGCATGATGGGCACCCAAACAAATGCATGTGACACAAACGATGCATGCATCAACCATTACAACTTCAAAATTTTCCTTTTGCACGGACGCGCCGTGAAAAAGGACAACCCCGTACCCTTCACCGAATCAAGTTGATCCTCACCTTCACGTCGATCACATCGATTATGATTTATGAATACACCAGTGGATGAGTGTGTGGGGCTGAAAAAACAAAATTCAACACCCTGAGATCATTCACTTATTTTTCAGGCAAGAAACCCATTGGACGCGTAGTCACTAGAAAAAGGAGACCCCGTGGTCGGCCGGGCTTCTTACGTTCTCTGAAGAAGTGATTTTTAATCAACTGGACCGTGCAAACATGGGCAAGAGGAGTGCTAGTACGTAAGAGGAGCGATGCCGTGATGCGTGACCTGTTTTTGTTCCTGTTGCTGAAATCACTTCTTCAAGGCCAAAAGGAACGTCGCCACAAAACCGCTTTCTGTTCGCAAATGCGCTAGTCTGCACTTTAGCCAAAACTGGAGGGACAGGAAAGCTCCAAGCAGAGACGCGCCAAACAGCCGCCCCCGTTCCGGCGTCCCCGTGTCCTGCCTGGTCATCAGGCTATGGCTGGCGCCCAAGTTGCCGCGCACGCGAAAAAAGGTCGATCACAAGTCATCCGCACACAGGCGGACAGGCCAGAACAGCAGTGAGCTGGACGACGCATTGCGCGCTGTCGCGTCCCCCGTTCCACAAGAGGTTCAGGTTCACCGAGGGGAACGATCCGGCGAGGAGAGGCCGCGGGGTGGAGAGAGCGGTGAGAGAGAGAGGGCGCGCGCGCGCGAGGGCGAACCGGTAGCGGTAAATGTCGGCCCTCCGCCGGCCGACAGTACCTATCGGCAACCGGGGGCCGATATGTCTGACGATGGGGTCCACGCTTGCTTGGACACCGATCTGGAGCGTTGCGGCAGGGAATCATGCAGTGGGTGGGCCTGTAGCCACGCTGGTAGCCCGCCCATAATTCTGTGGCTCGCGCGGGGTCGGGTTCGGGGTCGGGGTCCGCTGGTCCAACTGCGGCACGCGACGCTAGCTAGCACGGTCGTCTCAGAATTCAGGGTAGAGGAGGCATCGGCCATGTGGTGAAGAGAAGACAGTGACACCCGGCATGCAGACTGACTACTGACATCTTGCCGTGGCAGATTAATTTGCAACAGTGAGCATGTAGTCCTGTAATAAGCTCTTGACAGTAATCGATATATACTTGCATTTGGGGGTATTATTTTCACACTAATTCAGGTGGTCGCCTAAAACAATGTTGGTGGAAAGCAGCTAGCGGCCCATAAACAGTGGCGATCCATCATCTATGTGAATTCCGTGGCATCCACCTCCAGCATTACGATTCATTCGTTAGATACATATATGGATCGAGATCGTCTCTGGTTGTTCTCTTCCGACGCCACACACATAATATCTTTATATCCTGATAAACAGATCAAGGTGACTGAAATTGAATGCAAGACAAGAACACTGCCTGACTGATCCAACATTGTGTGCTAGGCTTGTATTGTTGCCAGCCAATCCAAGATAAGCTCGGTAGCCGAGTTCCTCTTTGTCAGTTGCGTGGCCGGCCGTTGCGTGGGAGCAAATCACAGCCAGCGCCACACGAGAGCGACCTGTGTGGCCGAGACCGGGGCGGAGGCACTCGTTTCCTCTACTGCTCTCCTGGGCGCGGTCTATTATTTTCACACTAATTCAAGTGGCCGCCCAAAAAAATTGTTGGCCTACCTGTGATGCGTGATCGCGCATCCTAATCAACCTCATTTGCCAAAAATCACATCCCATAATAGTCTCCGGAAAGCAAAGTCTGGAAGAGTCGAGAACTTAAGCAAAAGGGTTGTACCCAACACGACCGATCGATCGATTCGATCGCGTCTCAATCGAGTGGTAAGGTAGCCCAGGCGAGGACGGCTTGAGACGAAGAGATAATAACGCAGACAGCGACTTGCCAGGTGGTGTGGTCCAATTACAAAGGGTATAGCCTTTTGTTCCATCCATCGAATAATTCGGTGACAAGCTACAAGGGATCATTCTGCTCGAGATTCCAAACAAAGTTGATCAGGCTGGCTTGATTTCGCGTGTCCCAGACTCCCAAATCTGAATTGTGTGGACGCACAAGACATGCTTCGAGATAGACAAGAGAACAAGACAGGATTATTACTAGCTTTCTGCATCTACTCGATCATCAGCGGTCCTTAACTATTACAGTATCTGGGACCTCATCAGTAGTAAGAGTAGAATGTTGAGGATGCTAATTTTGCCCATCCAGGTAAGTACCACACAAAGAGGACGAACAGGGTTGACTTGAATTCCTAATCCACATGCTGACACGCTCGTGTCATATATTTTTATTCAGGGAATAAACCAAACGCTGGTTAGGAGATTCGGATTATCGGATTAATACAAAGGAGGATATAGAAGAAGATAAGAGAAGGTGTACTGTGCGATCGCCGATCGGCGATGTGCAGTGCGTTATCTGTGCTTGTCTGTCTCAGAGTTAGTGGTGGGCCTGCCGTCTGCGTCAAGCTGGCAGAAGAGTCCGGATTCCGGACGCATCCCCAGCGCCGCGCGCGCACAGTGCCAGTGTACCCTGCCTTTGTAGGACGACCCCCCGGGAACGAGAGCTGCGTCAAATCCAAATCCACCGTCGTCATTCTGTTGATGGGGAGTTGTTGCTTGGCTTGCTGCTGATTGAACTAGTTTAATCTCCTAGTTTCATCAGTAGTACTGTACTAGCTTGCAACCACCAACACTGGATACACTAGGGAGTGCACGCTACTGCTACGTGTATAGCTTAAACATGGCTCTGCACTATAGCCATCGACCGTGAAGAGCATCTGTTACTGTTTTTTTTTCTTTCCGGATTGACCGGATCATAATTCATAGCAATGCCCATTGCATTGCCAACCACCCATCCTATGGAGGACCATCGGTGCCCACAACGCATTTATGCTTCTGGCACCACCACTCGCCCATCGGTCGCGGTCACCATTTCGTGAGCACGGACGGGTACACGGTACGAGCGAGAGCAGGTCCGGAGCACTGCTGCACGAGGCTCCGCATCACGATGGATATGATGCATGCAGCACGAGCCGGTTCACGTCCAGCCGACAGCTACAGGTCAGCCTTATCGCTCGCCACTCCATTCCGACGTGGCGCGCGTACCATCCCCTCGTCCGCACATGGCGCTGCATTATTGCGCTGCTCGCTTCCCCCGCCGCGGGGAGACGAGTAGACGACGGACGAGACGATCCCCGTCGAAATCATCGCGATTCCGAGCAGAAAGCACCCGATTTTCAACACATGCTGCAGATCGATCGAGGTACAGCAGTGTCACAGAGAGCTAGTACTACGTACGTGGAACTCGGTGAATACTCAGGCAAATGCACAAATTTTACAGAAGCAAACGGGTCCGGAATTCACGCTTACAGACTGACTGATCCAAGAAAGCAAACGATGCTAGCAGCAGCAGCAGCTTGAGATGCTCGACGATGCATGCACGCACACGAGAGAAACTAAACGGCGAGGGAGAGAGATCGAAAGAACTGATGATCTGCTAGCTGCGCACGGAGAGACGGAGGACGGAACCCAAACTTGTTTGGCCGCCGTCCGTCCGGCTTAGTAGTCGGTGGTGGGGAGCTGCTCGTGGGTGTGGGAGATGAAGAGCAGCTCGTAGATGATGCCAGCGATTCCGGCGCCGATGAGTGGTCCGACCCAGTACACCCACTGGTATCCCCACTCCCAGCTGACGAGCGCGGGGCCGAAGGACACGGCGGGGTTCATGGACGCGCCGGTGAATGCGCCGCCGACCAGGATGTTGGCGCCGACGATGAAGCCGATGGCGATGGGGGCGATGGTGCCCAGGCTGCCCTTCTTGGGGTCCACGGCGGTGGCGTACACCGTGTACACCAGGCCGAAGGTCATGACTATCTCCAGCACCAAAGCCTCCCACACGGAGACGCCGGTCAGGCCGAAGGTGCCCGTGGCGAGCCCGCCCGTGGAGAAGCGCAGCAGGAAGCACGCCACCGTGGAGCCCAGCAGCTGCGCCACCCAGTACAGGAGGCCGCGGAACAGGGTGATGTTGCCGCCCACGAACGCGCCGAAGGTCACGGCAGGGTTCACGTGACCGCCCGAGATGTTGGCGCCCACGGACACCGCCACGAACAGCGCGAAGGCGTGCGCCACCGCCGCCGCGATCAGGCCAGAGGGGGTCGTCGCGCCGCCGCTGGTCAGCTTGCCTGCGCGAGGGAAAAGCAGGTAGGAGTAATTAGTAACACAGTCAAATCACATCAGGTGTTTGTTGTGTTTCAATTCGTCGTCCACGCTCAGATATACACTGGTAAGTATTTTTCTACTTTCTGCTTACTCCCTCTGTCCCTAAATACTTGTCTCTAGAAAACCGCGTTTCCCTCATAGACACGCTTCCCGAGCGACATATATTAAGGGACGGAGGGAGTATACTACTGTGATTTACTGCTGATGTTAACTGTTAACAGGAGCAGTTTGAACTAGTAATAAGTAGTATACTGTCTGATATTTTTGCTAGTTCTGGGGAGTAGCCAATAGCAGTACATGGGAACTGTTATCCTAGCTTGTGTCTTGGCATCACACCTACTGTACTAAACTCAAATAGTAGAAGGTAGTACTCCTACTCCATATTCTGCCAAGGATTCCTATCTTCTGCACTCTAAAATCATGACAGGCCTAAATCTGTCATTTGCATTAGTCCTTTCACCTAAAAGACTTCGCTTTCCTCACTTTTGTTTTCTTCTTCTTTATTAAAAAAGTCATTTCTCTGAGCTTCTAGTCTAGTAACACTGGCCTTGTATTTTAAAAAGCCTGATAGCTAATACAGTACTTATGACGAAAAGGACTTCTTTTTTTCCCTTGTCAATTAAGTGACGAACTCAAAGAGCCGACCATGACTTTATGCTAGACTAGACCATGACAGATCATTAAGCTGAGCTTAAAGAGTTACTAGTACTGATCAAGGACTGTACAGGCTAGCTACCTGCTCGTTTTATGTTCATCATGTTCATCTAATAATAATACTCCATGTTAGGTCAGTCAGTAGAAAGTGAAAAGCAAAAAACTACTGAAAGGCCAGTTGAAGGCCGGCCGATCGAGCTTGTGTTGCAAGAGTAGGAGCGGAGGACTCACTGAAGGCCATGCCGGAACCTTGGCCGGCGAAGACGAAGATGAGGGTGGAGATGAACTCAGCCACCGCCGCCTTGAGGGCGCCCGGGTGGGTCACCTCCTGGTGGGACCCCACGGCGATCCTGCTGATCGGCATTTTCACGGCTCTCTAGCTCTAAACCACGACCGTGTGCTTGGAGCTGAAGCTGGAGTCTAAGCTCAGTGCTGTGAGATGCGGTGGTGAGGAAGAAGTGATGCTATGGAGGTGGTATATATATACACCCGAACCCGAGCAGGCAGGCACGCGGGCCAGACCCGGCTGGCGGGCTGGGCAGGCCCACCGGGAGCGGCCCGGCCGGTGTCACCGAGCCTATCGGGTTGGAACGCGAGGGCTATGGGCTCTTGGTTTTTCATTTTCATGTCCGAAATTTCCAAGTTTCGGCTCGGTGCGTCGGTTTCTCGCCAAAACCAAAAAAAAGCACTGGTAAAATGTCCTAGACATGGGATTCTCTACCATTCTCTACTATGTGAAAGCCCGCACTTGGTATGACTTTCCCGCCCTTCAATTTATGTGAAAACCAAAAACCAGTTTGGTAAGTTTTGGTGAGCAAGCCGAAAAAAGGCAAAATTTGGCTTGAATTCTTTCGGGCGCCCGGAACCAAGAACCAGCGGACCCTATATATTCCTTTTAGCGGCGAAAATGAGCTGTTTGAGTGTGACACTGTCCTGAGTCGTGACACCTGCAGCCGGAGTTGGCGTATTTGCCGCACTCCCAACTTGCTTTTCCTGGGTGAAGTTTCTAGAGAGATCAAATGAATTTGTGATTCTTTTCCAATTATTGCATTAGCCCTACACAGACTAGAATTTTAAGGAACTCCAACTAATAACAAAAAAAAAAAAAATCACATGTCACGATAGTATGTTGCTATGTACTATGGGAGATCAACGAGGGAATGGGACAGATAGGAATGCATGGTTATGACATGATAATATAAAGAAAACACCAGATAAGGTTCACGAAAAACTCGGCACAACAACCTCTTGTGTGAACTATTGTTTTTTTATTAACATACACAAGGCGAGTCATCAAAACCAGAGAAATAAAATAAATAAAAATTCAGAGCTCCGAGACAACTTCTAGATGTAAATTTCAGGCAGCCACGTATCTCCACTGTCCGGTGTTATCGTCTTGCAACATGAATGAAAAAAGACAAAAATATTTTTATTCTATTTTCCTGGGGAGTCATGGTCGGTAACAACGTTGTTGTCCATAATACGAGTGTAGTGTAGTCTACCTTTGTTAACCACTCGTAAGTTCGGCGGATGCAGGGGGAGATTCCAGCGCGGCTTGGAGACAGCGACAGGGAGCGGGTCGCTTGCGGCGCCAGCTCAGGCAAAGCGCCGGCCACGCGTGCAGGGTGGCGGGGACTCGTGGCTCGTGTGGATTAGGAGGCGCCGGCGACGTGACCCCTCGCCGCTAATTGGGCCGCCGGGATTAGCTGACGAGGGTCCCGAATGCTGTGCGTGCCTGGGAGTCGTCGTCGATCGCTGCTGGCCCTGGGTCCCGGTTACCATCGCAACATGTGCTCCACGCCGCTGCACTGCAGTGCTGATCTTTTCTACGGCCAGTGGTCCATAGTACTGTCTTCCGGCAAATATAGCCGTGCAACCATTTCAGAGCTGAATTACTACTCAAAAAAAAAATTTTTTTTTTGGCAATTTTGCTATTCCTATACTCTGTATATGCAAGGACGTTTCTTTGTTTTTGGCAATTTCGATAGCTGTCCTGTTCACTCTCGTTATCTGTCTTGCTCAAAAATGGTCTTTCGAGATTGAAACAAAGCCCACAGTGTCCAACGCCGATAGTATTGTCTTCTGGCCTATAGATCAATCATCAATCAATCGTCTTGGAACAAGAAACACATTTGACCCTTTTCGAGATTTTTTTCCGATGGATGGATAAAACATGCACGGCACCACCACCACCACGCATCCATCAATCAACCAAACGAAACCTCCTCCCCCCCTATCGCCAAGTCCTCAAAGCACGGCGAGGGGCGGCGAGATGTTTCGTCGCGCCACTCCGGCACCGGCCCTGGACAAAACCGCCATCCCTCCATGTTTTCATGGCTCGTACGACGGTGACGGGGACACGGCATCCGCCGACGAGGCGACGACTGCTCCTCTGCTCGTTCGGCGCCACGAGTGACATCCACTCATAATTGGCTGGGGCGCCGTGGCAAACTACCATCCCACCTCGGGTTCTCGATGCATCCATGAGCAGGCAGTTAGATGTTTATGGATATATACAAATACAATGGATGGATACACTTTAGTTTAAAGAAAATTTATGGATGTATAACTTCCGCCTACATACATCCATGCACCCCTTCCATGCGCTGGCCGGCCGGGGCACAACCACTAGCCCACTCCACTGATATCTCATCAGTGACCCGGTCTGCTGCTGCTACCTGCTAGAAGTACTTCTATAAATTACGCGAGCTCCATGATTAGGAGAACAGATTAGTTTTTTGGGAGGATTAGGAGAACCTCTAATTTCATTACGATTATCCCAACGAGTATACTAATCTGCAGGAGATAACCATATCCACAAGGTTTCTTTAATCTTCGGCTGCTGCTGGCTTGCTGCTCAACCACTACTCTTCCTTTCCTTGCTCCTGTTGCTGCCGTACGCTGCCCCCTCGTCACATGCATCACCACGGTGCACAACCTTTCAGATCTGCACCACAAGTGTCACCACTCACCACAACTGCTGAACACATCAATTGAAGAGAATGCATGCAGGACGATATGTATACCTCATCCATGGCTTTCTACAATTAGAGTGGCCACAAGTTAAAATAAGGTAACACTGTGTTGCTAATAACCAGCTGGTTAACATGGCCTGCTCTGTATTTGCTAGTGGATCAGCGGACCAGGCAGTTCAGAGCCAAGACGATGCTTTTAAATGATCACCTGATCCAATCTCAAGATGATCGTGATAACATGTTTGAGCAGTTGCAGTCGATCTCATCCAGTCGTTGCTTTGCTTTGCTGGAAGTGGAGCCCATTTTTGCCTCCGCGAGAATAATCCATCTCGCTCTGTGTCAAGCCTGATCCGGTAGGGAATGAAAACTGTATTTAATTCAAAAATTGCGTGGATCGAGCTCCAAAACTCGCGAATTTCCACGGAATCGTGAGCTGGCAATGCTGTCCAGATATTTGGATGGGATTTGTGAGCTGGAGCACTTAGCTTGTGGTTGTGGGGACATACATATATAATAACAAGTTCATGTGGCAATTTGTCCTGCAATCCAAAAAGAAATGTGGCAATTCAATTCAGGGTGGTAGGTTGCGGACCTGCAACACCGAAGTCGCATTAGTTTTTCTTTTGTATATAAATGAAACTGAGCATTAGGTCCTTTGTTGCTATCAAGAAACTGTAAAGAACCCTGCAAAAGAAATGGACACCGCTTTTTGCCCACTTTTTGGTTTAAAATAAGAGTCACATGAATTGGCACGCCACGTACCTTTGATTTTGATGGAAAATAAAAAAAACGTCCCTGAAGCAGTGCTGGTGCTGCAAAGGAACAAAAAAAAAAAAAATTTAAAAAGAAAAGAAAGGAATGTCATCATTTGTCAGTTTGTTTACTTCACCTAACACTTGGTTGGATTGGCTTTGTCCCATGTTTTCTTCACTGTTTTGTGTTTTCTGATAGAGTCGATAGTCGTAGAAGCATTCGTTCGACTTGGCACTTTCTTTGCATCATAAAAAACTGCAACTTTTTTTTCCTTCATTCAGAAATATTATCTTTCGTTCTTTCCGTGTTCCTTTCTTGAAGAAGACTGGTAGAAGTGTGCTGGCTTCTCTCAGTTTTTTTTTTTTTTTTTTTTTTTTTTTTTTTGAAAAAACTGGCTTCTCTCAGTTTTTTTAGACAGATCCTTCTCTGAGATAATCAGATCACGCAGAGGAGCGACTATAAACGGGCTTGGGCCAACTGAGTATTTGGGCCCTGAGACAGGCAAGTTGGACACCACATTGAGCACTGGCAGGCTTCAGTCCACTCATCGACGATGGACTTGGGCTGAACCCGAACTGTTTATGTTAAACAGATTTAGGCCTTCCATATATAACGGAACCAAACCGAAAATGTTTATGTATAAATATATTTATATATATATATATATATATATATATATATATATATATATATATATATAACAGAACCAAACCTAAATGGAAAGGGGCCTGCGTGGCCGTGACGCGGTGCATGTGACAATTCGATTGCTTCGTGTGGAAAGATACTCCTGGTGATCGATAGGAGCAACAAATAATTTCATTCCCATTTAAAATCTCACAACATTAATTTCATTCCCAATTTAAATCTCACAAATTTATAGTAGGATTTTAATCTCGAATCGAAACAAAACGGAAGGTGTGAATAAAAAAAACGCTTTCCATATTCATGCTCGTCGAGTGCACCAACAACGGTCAAATCGGCTCTAGCAATATTTTACTCGCGCCAAGGGGCGATTTCAAAATTCGAAACTCCCTCCCATTCCCATCACATCCCATGATTCCACGCTCTCTCGCTGCCCCTCATTTGAACGCAAATCCAGCCCACCACCGCATCCGTCGCCCGTGATCCCGCAACCGCAACGACTACTTCCCCAATCCGCCCCGAGCCATCTCGCCCGTCCATCTCCGCACCGACGGCCGGGTCCCTCCGTTTCCTCCTACTTTAAATACGCTCCCCACCCATTCCCAGCGCACACCCCACGCCGTCTCCTCCAACACGCTCCCCTCGCTGCGACTCATTTCGGCGCTCATCCGCATCCGCTCCGAGGTACGCGCGACGCCTCCCCACCCCCCGAATCCTTCGATTTCTCGTCTTCTCCGCGAAATGTTCTTCTGTGAATCGTGGCTCTGATCGTTGTGCTGCCCGATTCGGTAGTTGGTCTGTGCATTTCACTGAAATTTTTTGGGGGTTTTTCTGCAGAGAAGTCGATCGACAAGTGTTGGTGGACATGGGTCAGATCCAGTACTCCGAGAAGTACTTCGACGACCACTACGAGTACAGGTAGATGCGAAACCCTCGCCGTCATGATCTTCACCCTCCTTCCCCATCTCTTTCATCTGTGGTGGTTGGCAAAACCCTAACCCCGGATCCCCTTTTTCCGCGCAGGCACGTCGTCCTCCCGCCCGAGGTCGCCAAGCTCCTCCCCAAAGAACCGCCTCCTCTCCGAGGTAAACGCCTTCTGTTTCACCTGCATTCCTGTAGATTGCGTTGTTTCATGTCCTGCTGCTTTGGTTTTCTGATGTCTGGGTTTTGTGGGGATTTTCCCCCATTTCTTCTGTGCAGAACGAGTGGCGCGCGATCGGTGTGCAGCAGAGCCGCGGGTGGGTGCACTATGCGATCCACCGTCCGGAGCCGCACATCATGCTTTTCCGCCGCACGCTCAACTATCAGCAGCAGCAAGAGGCGGCTTCTGCGCAGATGCTTGCCAAGTGAGCCCCTGCTGGCAAGGGCGGCGACCAGGAATGTACCCTTTTCATCTGTAAAAGGGGCATCGATGTTCTGTTGATTGTTTCCTCTGGTTGTTGGTTGGAAACTTGGGATCTAGTTGGTCGGCTTGGTGGTGTCTGCGTTGTGTTTGTGGAAATGTCTGAAGGAACTGCCATGTGTTAGGCTGTGTTATCAGGACCATTTTCTTAATATATTATGTGTTCCTATGTGATCAGGATTACACTCCTGTTGCGATGTGATCTCTGTGATGGTGTGATTCTGGTTAGTAGAACTGGTATTTATGTTTAATCTGTTCTATGTGATGATCAGGTTGTTTTTGGTTTTATTTTGGTTTGTGATTACAAATTTGATTTCTTGGATTCATACTCCTCCATATTGAAAAGGAGGTCGTTTTGGAAAAAGGCTTCGTCAAACATTGCTTTTAAGTCGATTTTGAACACATGACAAAAATTTTCATAAAAGATACATATATAATTTTTTTAATAAATATTTTGATAGATTCATATGCATTTGGAGGGAGGTTAAAATTGTGAGTGAAATTAGCCTGGAATCTTGGCTGTCACTGGGCGCGAGAGGGAGGCAAGATAGCCTTGATATGATACGATCTGCATATGTGCTGAACTGCTGATGATGTGTAGTTTCTGTTAGCGCCAAGCAATCTGGAATGTCAATTTGTTTCTTTTTTCTGTTGCACCGAATGATATTATTTTCTATAAATCCAGAACTTTAAAAGTTCGATTTCTCAAATGTAATTAGAGGTGGACATTTTGTTGGACATTGAGAAATATATTATCCAGACATTAAAGTTGCAAAACATAGATTAAAAGGATTGCAACTTTGAATCTACAAAAGATATTTCTATTTTCTATTGCCACTTTGCAAAACATAGAAGAAAATTCAATTGCGTCGCTAAAATGCAAAAGATATTTGTATTCAATTTTGGATTGTGACATGGGTTTGGTGAATGGTGATCATGTTTTCCTTTCACAGCCGAACAATCAGTCAGCCGCAAAAACCACCAATTGAAATATTAGTGTTCCTAATATAATAGCAGCAATTAGCAAGTTAATTTATTCTATGATTAATGCGGTAATTTGATGAGGACACTTTTATTTTGCTGGACAAATACTAAAATAACTGATAAAATTGCTAAACAAAATCGAATTTGATTTGCTCACTTTTGTAGCAAGCCCTGCTAAACAATGTGCGGGTGGATTCCGCCACGGCCCGCGGGGTGGGTTCGTGTCGTTCTCACCGCCGGTCAGGTCTCCCTTCGGCGGGCGCGCATTCGTCCCGATCGGGGGCGGCTTGCTGGCCCAATGCAAGCTCCACCACACAAACGCCGCAAAGCGCCATGCGTGCTCGCGTACACTTGTCCTCCCTTCCCTGCCGTCACGCAACCACACTGCGTTCCCCGTGTGTACAGTCGACTCTCTAGCCGTTTCAGTAGTTCTTCCCTCGCGTTCACTCTCCAGCGTTGGCGTTCAAATTGGAAAATCCCGGAATTTTCTCGTCTGCCCGCTGGTTTTTGCACCAAAAACAGGTTTCTCCCCGTTGCCGTGCCAGAACTCTGTTCTTGCCCAGTCTAGAAGCTCTGCACTGCTTCCAATTCCAACCACCAACTGCGGCCGCGAAGCACTCATAGTATTAATTAACCGGCGCGGTGAAGATCCCAGCGCGAAAGCCAAAACCTCTGCGCTTCACTTCGAGGAAATGCCGCGCGCGACAATCCCAGCCCTCTCGCTCCTGGTGGCGCCCGCGGCTCCCCCTCGCTCGCCGCGCCGGCGTCTGGAGGCCGCCTCCGCGTGGGCCGTCGTCCTCGGACCCGTCTACGCGTGGCGGCGCCGACGTCCGTCCCTGGGGAGGCGGCGAAGCAGGCGGAGCCGAGCACGTCGGCGCCCGAGTCCGGCGAGAAGTTCTCGTGGAGGGATCACTGGTACCCAGTCTCCCTCGTCGAGGACCTCGATCCCAGCCGCCCCACCCCGTTCCAGCTCCTCAACCGCGACCTCGTCATCTGGAAGGAACCCAAGTCCGGCGAGTGGGTCGCGCTCGATGACCGATGCCCCCACCGCCTTGCCCCCCGCTCTCGGTACGGTGACCCGCATCCCTTCCTCGCCTCATCCGTGTCCTACCGGATCTCTCTTCCTCGTTTCGGCTAATTTTGCTCTGAGCCTGTGCAGGAGGGCAGGATCGATGAGACGGGGTGCTTGCAGTGCTCGTACCATGGCTGGTCATTCGATGGCTCCGGCGCCTGCACCAGGATCCCCAGGCCATGCCCGAGGGTCTTGAAGCCCGAGCGGTGCGGTCGCCCAAGGCGTGCGCGATCAAGTTCCCCACCCTCGTCTCCCAGGGGTTGCTCTTCGTGTGGCCCGATGAGAATGGATGGGAGAAAGCCGCTGCCACCAAGCCTCCAATGTGCGTAGAGTCAGGGTTTGGACTGCGGCTAATTGGTTGAATTCGGTTGTGCATTCCGGTGACTGAATTCGATTTTGTTTGGTTTCAGGTTGCCGAAAGAGTTTGACGACCCGGCCTTCTCTACGGTGACAATCCAGAGGGACTTGTTCTATGGTTATGATACGTTGATGGAGAACGTCTCTGATCCGTCCCATATAGAATTTGCTCACCACAAGGTAACTACTTAGTATAAAAGCTATGCTTAGTCACACTGGAACACAATGATAGTATTTTGCAGTTGAAAGTTTGTGATTCGTGTTCTGAAAATTTGTTTAGTTTAAAAAATCTGTTTAAGCATCTCAAAATTTGTTTAGTTTTTTGCAAATAAAAAAAAAACTAGACTTCAAAATCTTTCCGATGATACCAATTACTTAATAAGTATTTATATATTTAAATATATAATTGCTGTTTATTTTGAGATGGATACATTGAAATTCCTCAGAAATGACTTATAATGGGCAAAAGGGCAGAGCGTGGTTTGAGTCTGGCCTCTTATCGTTTCTGATTGCCAGTTTGCAAGTTTAACTAATTGTTACATCTTAACTATGGATATATTTATTGCATCATAGTTTTATTCTCTTTACTTATGTACTTGCTTATTCTGAATGGACATTAAATAACTTTGACTTAATTGTGCTATCTGTGTGTCATGAACTTGTGCCTATGGCATAGACAAAGAAATGCTTTATTTTCTTTGGATACATGGTTTCAGCAAATTCCACTCATGTTTCAGAGTTTAACTTCTCTCACAGGTTACTGGACGAAGAGATAGAGCCAGGCCTTTGACATTCAAGATGGAATCAAGTGGTGCCTGGGGTTACTCAGGAGCAAATTCTGGTAATCCTCGCATTACTGCAACTTTTGAGGCCCCTTGCTATGCACTAAACAAGTAAGTTTTAGAAATGTGCATGGCCATCTTTTATTCTGTTATACTGTATTACTTATAATTCCAGTGTGGTTGAGTGGATTTATTTAACGCTTCAGCAATTCAATCGTTATACGGTTCTGAACTTTTGTTAACTGGCTTTTACAGAATAGAGATAGACACAAAGTTACCCATTTTTGGAGACCAGAAATGGGTCATATGGATTTGCTCTTTCAACATTCCAATGGCCCCAGGGAAGACTCGTTCTATTGTCTGTAGCGCTCGAAACTTTTTCCAGTTTACAATGCCAGGAAAAGCATGGTGGCAGGTACATGCTTGTTTAGTGGTTCCTTTACTTTATCTTGTTTTCCTATTTGTTTTGTCGATATAATCTTATAACCGCTGAAATGAACTTGTTCTCATATTTTTGTGGGGAAACAAGACAAAGGTCCCCTACTGCATGTCCCTTACTGGTGGAGTTTATTACTTGATCATATTTGAATTTATATGTGTACAGTCAAATGCTGATACCTTGTTTCTCTCTTTGTGGTGTAGCTTGTCCCTCGATGGTATGAACATTGGACTTCAAATTTGGTCTATGATGGTGATATGATCGTTCTTCAAGGCCAGGAAAAGATTTTCCTAGCTGCAACCAAGGAGTCTTCTACAGATGTTAATCAGCAGTACACAAAGATCACATTCACACCCACCCAGGCTGACCGATTTGTTTTAGCATTCCGGCATGGCTAAGGAAATTTGGCAATAGCCAGCCTGAGTGGTTTGGAAATCCTAGCCAGGAAGCATTGCCTTCCACTGTCCTATCAAAGCGCGAGGTAAAAGCTATCTGGGTCACGAAAGAGTCCCAATAAAATTTTTGCTTCAGACTTAAACTGTTTGAATATGGCAATATTTTTGGTGGTCAAGGATTTGTTTTGCTTACATTCTTAATACTGTATGCATTGATAACCGATTGCAGTTTACTTTTTTACTTGTTTTTCCCCTTCCTGAGCAGAATGTTCATGTCTTCATTGTTGGCGCACTTTGTTTCTATAAGGCACAAATTTATGTTGTACATTATCAGTTTTGATATGAACTAATGTATTTACAGCACACATTTGGAAAGTTAGTAGGGTCGAACCACTCTACTGCTTAGGCATTTGTGTATAGTTCCTTAACTGATAGCAAAGTTCACCTTCTACTGACTGAATCTGGAAACAGTATCATCTACTTGAAGTAACACACGTAAACTTTCGTCAGCTGTGTTTCTGCGTTCCATTAACTCTTTTTATTCTTATGATTGACTTTGTGTTATGCAGATGCTAGACAGATACGAGCAGCACACACTGAAATGCTCGTCTTGCAAAGGAGCATATAATGCATTCCAGACTCTGCAGAAGGTATTCATGGGAGCGACAGTAGTGGGCTGTGCTACCGCTGGGATTCCTTCAGATGTTCAGCTTAGACTGTTGATCGGTGCAGCTGCTTTGATTAGTGCCGCTGTAGCATATGCATTCCATGAGCTCCAGAAGAACTTTGTATTCGTGGATTACGTGCATGCTGACATTGATTGAAAACTTTGTGAGGATGTGTTGTGTCGACATCGCGCGCTCGTGTCTGCTTTTGGCGTGTAGCTAGGGAAAGTAACTTTTTTGCCCGATATACATATATGTATATAAGAGTAGGCACTCAATTGTATCCGATGTAACGCGGAAATATATTTTGTATGTAATTGTATTACAGACAGATAAGCACACACGGACGATTAAAAGAAATGGCCGTAATCTTTCTGGTGCCATGCAGACCACCTGGGATGTTGCTCCTTCCTTCGTGGAGAGTTGGTGACCAGCAATTTGTATTAAAAAAAAAGAAGACGCCACACACTCACACGCATATGAGAGTACAAGACTTGTTACAAAGTCTGAAAGTCCCAGATAAAGTGCCAGCACAATCGAATCGAAGTTGAAATGGAATTGATACGCTAAGCAAACAAACGATCTCTTTTTAATATCATCGAGAGGAGACACTGCGCAGATGATGTTCAACAAGTCTTCCTTTGCGCTTTAGATTCGGATGCTATTTGTGCTACAACAAAGGATGTCACAATGGACGTAAATCATTACCATGCATGCGCATGAACAAGACATCAAATAAGTACAAAATAAGGATACAACTTGTGCAGTTTAACGAACGAACCTAGGAAAAGATAGTCTAGGACTACCCTGCGGTGCTGGATCAGCTTGATTATATACAATTGTGCACGTTTCATTCCATCAAAGAGCATATCCATCACCAACTGTTAAAGGGAGAGGTACAAGTTAGGAGTTGAAGAGTTACTTTTGTTGGGAACATGAAGGGACGCAGATCATATGATCGTGAAGATAAATTACAGAAGAATTATGGAGAACCAAGATGTACCGTGTGTTTGATTCCTGTAGCTTGTGCAGATGCCATGAATTCTTCCTTCAAGTTGTTCAGTCTCTTCTCAAACTTTAAGGAATGTGTACCCATACTACTATTGATATGGTTCTCCAGTGGAGCATCTTTCAGCATAGCCACGGTATCCTGAACCAATATATGACAGATTGCTCCCAAGCGTCTTAGAGCATCAAGAAACGAGACAATAGTGTCTATCTCGATTCTCTTATTGTATGCATCCTTGGCAACGTTAAGAAAGATAGGTGTGTATGTCCTGACCATCTATGGTTTAGATAATGTCAGATCGATATTGCGTCTCAAAGAGCCATGAGTTTAATCATGAAAATTATTACCTGGTTTATTGTATCTTGGGAAAATTCAGGAGTATCAAGGTCTAAGCTTGCCATATTCATAAGATCCTAGATAGTTTAGCACAATGTGGAAGTAAAGACAAGTAAACAAAGAATGCAAACAACATATAAATAAAGTAGACAAACAACATAGTCACTGCCACGTACCATGACCCTGGAAGCTAAATCTAGAGCTTTTTGTGCTTCTGCGCAAACAATTAGGGCCATTACCTTGTTGTTCACGTCCTACATTCGCCAAACAAAGATGAAAACAAGTAAATTAAACCATCGATTGGTTGATTTCTGGCACAACATTTTTTTTTTCAAATCAGTTACTGACATAATAAAAATGAGTTTAACCTGATCATTAGCACGGGAAGAAGCGATCCCTATCATGTAATTAGAAATTTCGTCCCTTTCGATGGGGAACATATCGGGGGCCTCACGCTTCAGAAACAAAAGTTGTGCGTAAGAAATAACAAAATTAAATAAAACAATACAAAAGCTTTATAATGATAACAAGCTAAATGATTAAAATAGGATGATTATAGGTGAGAGCCTAATTGGAATATAGTTGTTAATACTAGCTATAAATTAATTAAATGTACCCTTGGTGTCGTTGCAATATATCTTAAAATTTCACAAGGCCTGCATTTCATTCGTTGAGCTCCACTGCGACACTAGTCTTTGCACAATCGCCTTAAGATTTAAACCCACACCAACTAAACTAAAAGTCAAACATGACATGGTTTTCAATATATCCTTGACTATTATTTCCTATTCAATGCAAGTGGAGCGACATATAAATGCGGCTACAACGACAAGATAAGTGGCCCAACTGTCCCTAATAGTTTTTACCTATGATATACTCCTACATATAATGATTTGTATCAAGGCCGGTTTCGAGCTCTCTAGCTATTTATGTAATCAAACATTTCCTATTTAAATCTATTTATAGAACCCAGTGAATTTATGAGGTTGTGAAAGTACCTTTGAAGATATATCAACTATGTAGGCATTTTTTAATGTTTGAGAACTAAATATTTTTAATACACTCTTTGTTTGATAGGTAAAATTGCCATTACTAGATGAAAATCAGAGTCAGAATAAATTTATTTGAAAAAGAGTGAAAATGAATCGAAGGTGGGCAACACTTTTTGTTAGTAACATATTTAATTTTTGTCCTTGTCTAACTATATAAAATAATTGTTAATTTTTAAATTGTCCTTGTGTCAACACATATAAAATTTGCCCTTGTCCAACTATAGAAAATAATTGTTAATTTTTAAATTGTTCTTGTGCCAACACATATAAAATTTTGTAAGGTTTGTAGTTTGTTTAACTGGTAGATAATGTGTTCCCATTATTATTGGAACTGAAAATTGCAGTTGCAACGAACTAAAACTGCAGTTTTAGTATAAAATATATGTGTAATTTAGCAAATCCCATTATTTAAAGCGACCAAAACTTACCAAGCCCATGGAAGCACAAAAAGCCGCATGTGTCTTGCGTACCTCCTCGTCTTGGGCGTCCTCAGCGTTGACAAAGGGATGTCGATGCCTGCTCCCTAAAATACCAAGTGGAAAACATTAGTTTCATTAAGAAAACGTCGAATTTTAGGGCCGGCTTATTTACCCAATCAGGTTCGTCGTCATCCGACTCTGGCTCAGGCTCACGGTGTCGATGACAGCGGGAGTGGAACGGAACACGCGTGCGGTCTTGAACCCTCCTCACCGGCGCCGTGGATTGGCACAACGGATGGACGCGCACGGCCCTACTAGTCGGCCGCGCGCCATGAGACGCCACGGCGGCAACGGCCGCCGTAGGAAACCAGGATCCAGCGCAGAGCGGGAGCGGCATGATCGAGTATGTTACGTTGTCGAGTTTCAGAGCGCCTGCTGCCTTTTTTTATTATGGGAGGAGAAGGTTGGAGTAGGGATTGGTTTTAATTTGGCATTGACTGCATACGGTCGCGGAGTCCAACTAATTGCCGTGAGACGTGCGTAGGGCAGTTAATTTTAATTAGCGCAATCTTGAGGAGACCGCGCGCGTGACACCTGAAAATACTCGTAGTGACAGTCTTGCAGGGTTACGAGAGTCCTCAATCATTATCACCGATTTCATTATGACAAGTCATAGATAGAAAGACGACATACATTCGAGGAAAACTGAAAAGATACGATGATGATGATGATTAACACTGATTTCTGAAACGATTTTAACTGATAATCGAGCGAGTACGGCAGATAGATGAACCGTGGACCAATAACATGCCAGAGTCTTACTACTACGTACTAAAGCTATAGCAGCTGGCAGCGAACCCGGATCGTCGCAAGTCCGGAAACAAATGAATATATGGACAGATGGCGGAACTACGGCACCAACAAGATCAAGGCCGAGACAGGGAGATGAGTCCCCCGCTTCCGCTCCCGCTCTCGCGGGCGGACTCCTCGGCGCTCCACCCACCATCGCCGCCACCGCACCACACACCGCCGCCCACGCCACCACAAGCCACCCAGCCCCTGGCCTCACGCCGCCGAAGCCCTCTCCTCTGTCCTCAGCCTTGTTCAGCCCCGCGTCTCAGCGTCAGAAGAAGGCAGCTCGTCTCGTCGGTGGCAAGCAGGTCAAGCCGGGAGCACTTCTGCAGGACTGTCTTCTCCGCAACTGTTTTGACACCGTGGTTCCAGGTGCCATCTCCGCCTCTCCCCCCGCCTTCATTTGGGTAACTCCCCCCACTCGCTCGCCCCGCTACAACATCTTCTTCATCCGTAATGCTGCTCACTATCTGTTGGTCGCCTCTCCGGATCGCCTAGTTGTTCGCCGTGTGCATGACTGCGTTTTTCGTATTCGTGTTGCGAGTAAAAACATTGCGAATGTGCTGGTTGTCCTGGGTGTTTTGCGTTTGGGTTCTTCGCTGTTGCTTTTGCATTCGTCCCTGGATGCGGCGGTTCGCCATGCGCGGTCCTTACCTCCCTGGGAGGAAGATGCATTCACTGCCATTCCTACCAGGGTCTTGTCTCAGCAGCCGGATGCACGTCGCAACGGGTCGACGCACGTCGCGCACTGGGCTCGAGACGTCTCGGCCTTAACTGCTCACAATCCCTCTGCACAGCCTGAATGCAATCCGCCTTTAGATCTCCCGGGCTGCCATGTCGCGGATTGTGCGCCGGGGCCGGTGCTGCCCAGACAGGGTGCAATTGCACGTCTTGTCCCAAACAGTCCAGCATGTCATTCGTTGGGAAGCTTCAATGCTTCATCGCTGCCCCGACCTAACTCATATCTGCAGGCTGCTCTCGCTCCAGCGGTGCCTTTAACCCCCCGACCTAGAACCCCAAAGCCCCTCACCCATTCAAACGGCTGCCATCGCTGCCTTGCCACTGATCATCAAGTGAGGGATTGCCGTGAGCCCGTTCGCTGTAAGAACTGCCGGGGTTGGGGTCATCGCCTCCGCGACTGCAAGATGCCGCTCGCCGACGCTTTCTCTCGCTCCTCCCGCCGTGCGCCGACCATTGGCGTCCCGGCGACGCGGCGCTCTGTGCATGCCGTCCCTTTCTCCGAGGGACTGCGTGTTGCGCGCTCACCACCGCCCTCCCCACCACCCAACTCTCCAGCCTTCAACCTGGTGGATCCCGCGCTCACCACTGCTTTCGACCCGGCCAACATGGTTCCCTCATCCAGCAGATCACCGCCTTCCCTTGCTAGGGCGGCTGCTGGTGGTCCGGCCAAACCCCGCTTCCAAGCGACATCCCCATGCTTTGGATGCGCTGGGGGAAGGGTCCGGGATCGTCCCTCGCCAGCCCAGCGGTCTCCCCGGGCAACCGCTCACCACCGTTGGCACCTCTTGCTCCGGTGCTCCCGTCTGCTGGTAACCGGGTCGGCCTTCCGCCCGGGGTTGCCAGCGTGGCCGGGGACTCTCCGCCTGGAAGCTTCTACCACAGCAGCGACTTCGAGGAGGTGGAGAGCGACAACTCCTCTCTCAGCTGGGACGGCCAGCCGCTGGTGGTTGAGGTTTGGGCGGTCCCGGCGTCCGGAGGTGGAGGACCGTCTCTGCCTTCGCCTTCATTGTGCGGCCCGTCCACCCGTTGGAGGTGTCCCCGACACGCCGGGCTGCCCTAGCTCGGTGCGGCCGCGGATGGCGGTGGAGCTGCTCCCCGTCCCATGGGGCCATGCTTTGCTGCGCTGCACCTCCCGGGAGGACCGGGACCTCCTTCGTTCCCCGAGCCCCATCGCACTTCGGGATAACACGGTCTACCTCCAGCGGCCGACCAAAACGGCCAACCGCTTTTCCGGGTCCCGAGTGGCCGGCCCTACGTGCATGTTGACTCTTACCCCGTCTCCCAGTGGGCCGGAGGAGGAGATCAAGGTCAACCCGAGTGGCTTCTGCAATGTGGCCGAGGTGGACCCGCATGCCTCGCTGACGGCTACTACGGCCCCCTCAAGCTCCTGCTCGAGGTCTATGACCACCGGGACATCCCGCGTGATGTCCGGATCACGGAGCCACGCCGTGGTGGGCGTGAGGGGACGGCGCGCCGGATCTTCCCCATTCATGTGTGGCGACGCCGCGGGTGGCACGCGGCCTCGCTTTGGGCCGCCCACGACCGCCCACAGCGCTCGGGCCGAGGGGCCCTTCAACCGCTAGCCAGCACTGTTGCCCGAGTCGCACCGCGTTACGGTACGAAAAACCGCCACCGCCGACTCCACACCTCGCCGGCTACGCCGACCGAGTCTTTACGGCTGGCGCCACCCTGCACAGCTCCTGGGTCTCGCCGCTTTGTTGTCCGCTGTGACAAGGTGTCAGGGTGGCTTGGCTTCTCCGGCCTCCTCGGACGCCTTCCTCACTGCTGACTCGACTACCGATGACTCTGATGAGTACCAGCAGCTTGCATCCCCGGCGCGCTGGGCCACCGCCACCGGTGCTCGCCTCCACCGGGCACGTCGCCGTACGCCGTGAGATTGTGCTTTGCTTCACCACCGCAGTTTGTCAGCGCCGGAGTTCGCGGCTGGCTGCCATGGACAAAGGGAAGTACGTCAGCGTCACCGACAAGGCCGTGCAGCAGCAGCGCCATGAAGGACTCCCTTCAGCGCGTGCTCGGTGGACCTTCAGAAGGAAGTCCAACGCCGTGGCATCCTTTCGCGGACCAAGCTGCCATTGGCGTTGTCCGAGATTCGCAAGATCGCTCGTGCGGCTGGCCTGGGTTGCTCTTCCAGCGCCGCCGTGGACGCCGTGTCGCCTCAGCATGTGTGATGTGTACCTCCCGCAGTGCCTTGGTCGACCAGCAGCGTGTGTGTGTGGGCTGTTTTTCTTCTACTGTGTTCTTCTTATATCTTTTTATGAGTCTGCTACCCCATGTAACCTCTGTTCTTTTCGGTTTCCCCTTTTTAGTGTGTCTGGTTCACTCCCAGATTGTCGTGGGTCGGGGCTGGTCCTGTAGCGGTGCTCTCGTTTAATCAATGTTTTCGCTTTCAAAAACAAAATCGTTTGTTCTTCTTTGCTGGAATGTGCGTGGCCTAGGCGATCCGGAGAAGTGCACAATCGTTCGTGACGCAATACGCTCGGCCGGCCCTTCGGTCGTTTGCCTTCAAGAAACGAAACTCAATGAATGCGATCGTTTCAAAGCGGCCTCTTTCCTCCCTCCCAACCTGTCCTCCTTTGTAACCTGTGATGCTAATGGCTCCCGGGGGGGGCTGCTCACTGCTTGGGACTCGAACGATCTGAGCTTAGACTCCCACTCCACTCTCAACACCTACTGTCTCTCCTCCTCCTTCACCTCAACCACCTCGGAGCACAAATTCTCAGTCACCAACATCTACGCTCCGGCTGATCATAGGGACTCCCCACTCTTCCTCTCTTGCTTATCTGATCTAGAACCCTCTTTCCCCGGCCCATGGCTGCTAGCTGGGGACTTCAACCTTGTGCGCTCCCAACTAGACAAAAACTCCCCACTAAACAACCAGTCCCTAATCAACGCTTTCAATGACAAGATAAATGAGTTGGCTCTACTGGAGCTCCCTCTTTTGGGCAGTCGCTACACTTGGACTAATAAGCGTGAGGAGCCAACGCTCGCGCGCTTGGACCGGGTGTTCCACAACGTTGCGTTCGGCAACCTCTTCCCCTCAGCCGATCTCTCGACTCTTCCACGCCCCACCTCTGATCACACACCACTGCTCATCAACTTGTCCACTCAAACTCCAAAATCAAGGAACTTCCGCTTCGAAAATGCGTGGCTACACAGTCCATCATTCCTTCCATCAGTGCTCCCGGCTTGGTCTCGCGCTCCTAGACACGACGATGCTGCTGGAAACTTGGCTGGACGACTCAAGGTTGTTCGGGCTGAGGCTAAGGTTTGGTCTAGGCGTAACAGGGCGCCACCTTCCATCATTCCAAATTGCAAATTCCTAATCCAGTTATTTGACATGTTCGAAGAGCATCGTCGTCTTTCCCTAGATGAGATCTCTTTTCGCCAACAGTGTTACTGCACGCTTGCTTTGGAGCTCACCAAGCAGGCAGCTTACTGGAAACAACGGGCCAAGTTCAAGGCTGTCCGGGAAGCTGACTGCAACACCAAGTTCTTTCATGCCCACGCCACTGCAAGATTAAGGAAGAACAACATACGAAGCATTGAGGTGAATGGAGTTCAGGTAACAAATCATGAAGTTAAGGTGCATGCACTGACGGAGTATTTTAAATCCGTCATTGGCACATCCGGAGAGTCAACATGGAACTTTAGCTGCGAGAATTTATACACACACCTGCCCAAGGTAACTGATGCGTTGACAGAGGAGTTCACCGAGCAAGAAGCCAAGACGGCGATTAGGTCCATGAATCGCTGCAGTGCACCTGGCCCCGACGGTTTCGGTCCAAGCTTCTACATGGCAACTTGGGATACTCTCAAGTCTGATGTCATGAGACTTTTGCTTGCATTCCACGATGAAACGGTAGAGCTAGAGAGGCTGAACAGATCACACATGGTCCTAATTCCAAAGAAGCCCGGTGCAACCCAAGTTCATGCATTCAGGCCTATTTGTCTACAAAACTGCAGCATCAAGACCATCTCCAAGATCTTGACCACTAGGCTACAGACACAAATAAAGGCACTGGTCGACATCGATCAAACAGGTTTCATACAAGGGAGATCAATCACTGAGAACTTTGTTTATGCCGTGGAACTAGTTCAACACTGTCATAAGAGGAAGAGGCCGACCTTGGTTGTCAAACTGGACTTCGCCAAAGCTTTTGACACGGTGAATTGGGATGCTTTGGATTGTGTGCTTCAGTCAAGAGGGTTCAATGACAAATGGAGGCGATGGATGACATGCATTCTGCAATCATCCAAAACAGCTGTTATGGTGAACGGCTGCCCTGGCCCATGGATCAATTGCAAACGGGGACTGAGGCAGGGGGGACCCGATTTCTCCCTACTTGTTCCTCCTGGTGGCAGATGTGCTGCAGACCATGATCAAGAGTGAGACTAGAATCAGACACCCATTGGTGGACGACGTGGCCTGTCCCGTGTTACAGTACGCCGATGACACACTGTTGCTGGTTCGTGGAGAGGTGGAAGATGTGCAACTCTTGAGAATGTTGCTGGATCAGTTCGCAGTGGCAACCGGCCTTCAAATCAACTACTCCAAAAGCACCGCGGTTCCAATTTTCATGGACGAAGAAAAGTTGCGGACTGCATCACAACGCTGGGATGCAGACGGGAAGGTTTCCCGCAAACATACCTGGGGCTACCTCTATCCAACACGAAGCTCAGACTCAACGCTTTTGCACCACAGATTGCAAAGACTGATAAGTACCTGGCCGGGTGGCAGTCAAGTGTGCTCAATCATATGGGAAGAGCCACATTGGTTGACTCAGTGTTAGATAGCCAACTGGTGTATGTTATGTGTGCTCTAGAGATCCCCATGGCATTGTTGATCAAGTGGATCGGCGCCGGCGGTCCTTTCTGTGGGCAGGGAAGCAACAGACGTCGGGTGCCAACAATCTCATTGCCTGGCAACATGTTTGTGACACAAAGGAGGCAGGGGACTGGGGCTCAAGGATCTGCAAACACAGAACACATGTCTGTTGCTTAAGCTCATACATAAGCTGCACTCAGATCAACCATCGTCGTGGGCTACCTGGGTTCAGAACAACGCTTGTGTGGCATCGCTAACTGGGAATCTGCATGGTCAGCACTGGGACATGCTACGCTCCCTTCTGCCGATCTACCGGGCTGTTACCACCGTGATCATTGGGGATGGAAACACCACGTCTTTCTGGCATGATGTTTGGCAAGGGGACGATTCCATGGCTGACAGGTTCCCAGAGCTTTACACCCACTGTAAGCTGAAGGAACTAACTGTTAGACAAGCAATGGATGGTCTGCTCGATGAAAGTTTGGTGCCCAGACAATCGAATGAGGCGCGAGAACAGCTGGTTCAGGTCACGCGGTTGATGGAGCAGCACCAGACTGCCCCTCGCAAAGATCGACGACAAAGTCTATTCTTCAAGAAGAATGGTGACCTTGATACCTCCTTGCTGTACAAGATGCTGAAAATGGCCAACTGCAGTGCTGATCCATGGGCAAAATTTGTATGGAAGAACAAAGCTCCTCCGAGGGTACGTTTTTTCGCGTGGCTGTTGTCCCAGAGCAGGATTCAGTGCAAGACAAACCTGATTAAGAAGAAGATTGTTGATGACACCACTTGCGACACGTGCCAGGCAGCAGAAGAGACCCCAGCACACATCATCTTTGGGTGCACGGCAGCACGTCAGTTCTGGGACGCAGTCCAAATACAAACGCAGCCGGACTGGACCCTTCAAAAACTGCAGGAAATACAGGCCCCAAGTCACATCCCGGCCAAGCACTTCGGAACCTTCTTGATCTTGTGTTGTTGGCACATATGGAAGAGAAGAAATGGAGTTGTCTTCAGGAATCAAACAAGCACGGTCGGTGCATCGCTGCTGGCTTGCAGGTCAGAAGCTGCGCTTTGGGCTGCACGTCTGCCAAAGAAGGACAAGGAGATCGGTGATGCTTGGTGTTCTGCTCTGTTCCCGGCAATGTAAAACTTTTGTAATCTGAATTTGTAACAAAATGTATTTCAAACATTTGGCTTCTGAGCCACCATCAATGATAATCAGGTGGGGGATCCTCTCCCCCCCCGTCGACTTATCAAAAAAAAAAAAAAAGCTATAGCAGCTTAGCTATAGCAGAAATCGAGATACAGAAGCAGGATCAAACATCGATCCACAACGGCAAACACTGGCCGATGGCATGGTAAATCTAGGCACGAGACAAAGCATTGGTACGTACACAGGTTCTCAATCATCAAACCAATACTCAGCACCGGAGATCATCATGTCAATGTCCTTCTTCACAGCTTTGTAAAGGTTCTCGATCATAGCAAACACCAGCACCTATGCATCAAGAGAAAGAGAAACATGGATCGTGAGTACGACAAAGTTACGTTTCCTTCTTCCTAGTGTCATTGCATTGCATCAGTGCAAAAACATAAAGGTTTGTTTGGGCACTTGCCTCGACTCCGTGATTCATGGGGAACACCGGAGCACTGAAGGGGATAAGAGAACTCTTCGCCGCCTTTATGTCGAGAGGGAGCCGGGTTTTGCACCCAAAGGACACCATCTCAACGACGACGTACAGCTTCTGTGCGATGACCAACGCCATCCCCATGCTGGCGCGGCCATTAGTCGCCCTCGACCTGACTACGGCAAAAGCCATATGTGACCCCCAAAAGGCCTGCACGAGAGAACAACAGTCAGATGATTGATAGATATATAGGTACGATGGTGTGGCAACAACCGATCGGAAATTTTAACCTCACAATCAATCACAGGGAATAATTAATCTATTTGTCATGTGTTCCCACAAGCACCCTAAATAACAACATAAACAACCTGATCATCACATAGAACAGATTAAACATGCATGAATACCAGTTCTACTAACCAGAATCACACCAGCACAGAGATCACATCGCAACAGGATCACAGAGGAACACATATAATATATTAAGAAAATGGCCCTGATAACACAGCCTAACACATGGCAGTTCCTTCAGAGATTTCCATAAACACAACGCAGACACCACCAAGGCACCAAGCCGACCAACTAGATCCCAAGTTTCCAACCAACAGCCAGAGGAATTAATCAACAGAACGGAAATATGTTCAAAAAACAACCGATCGGGAAAAAAAAAAGGCACCTTGTCCAGTCGGCGCCTTTCAGCGTCAGGCAGGCGGCGCATGGCATCATAGTTCAGGGCAATGCATCTCTCAGCGATCTCCTTAAGCTTGTCCTGGATTGCCTTCTCTTCCTTGGACAGGGGATGGGCAGCGGGATGAAGTGCCCGAGCATGTATCAAACTGTTCGAGCGATACTTGTACATCTTCTCAAAGTACTCCTACAGAGGCATGATCGAGAAAACAAGTTGTTATAAGAGGGAGAGAAAGAAATCCAAGCGAACCGTAACAAGAGGAAGAGGAAATATATATGTGCGCTTAAACTTACATCCTGCATGTCAGCCATGCTGGGAGGATCAGCGCCGTCCTTGGCGCACGCATCCTTGGCATCGCTGCCCGAGGCCTTGCAAACCAAGAAGGATCAAAGGACAAGAAAGAAAAGAAACAGTTCAGTACTACAAATTCTCCAAGTACTCCTACAGAGGACACGAAAATATATTCACGCTTAAACTTACATCATCCTGCTTGTCACCACCCATGCTGGGAGGATCAACGCCGTCCTTGGCGCATGCCGCCTTAACATTCCTGCCCGAAGCCTGGCAAACCAAAGTCCAAAAAGGATAAAGTGTTCAATCAGAAAATTGAAGTAGGCAGACAAAAGGACTTTATCTTTCCTTGAGACCGGCTTCGGCAGAAACAAAAAAAACAGAGAGCGAAACAGAAGTTTAATACTAAAAATTCTTTCAACATTAAGGACCGGAACAACACAAACAGAGTGGAAAGAAGAAGAAAAACCCCAGAAAAATATCGATCAAAGCGAGAGCATGTAGAAGAAGAATCTATCTTAAAAGAAAGAGGAGACCGGGAGGGCAGCGGCGGCGAGCACGCGCGGACGGGGAGAGCAGCGGCCCGCCGGCGAGCACGAGCGGACGAGATGTCAGCGGCGCCGCGAGCATGAGCGGGCGGGAGGGGCAGCGGCGCGGCGAGCACGCGAGGACGGACGGCATCAGCGACGCAGCGGCGGTGGAGAGAGCAAACGCGTGGTTTCGGTGAGGAAGGAGGAAGAGGGAAGAGGGACGTGGAGAGAATGGTCTGTAGACTGTGCGGTTACATGGGCTTATATATAGCGGCTGGGTGCCACCCGTCCGCCCGTACCCGCCTCCCCCCGCAACGGCACGGCCGCCGGTGCCCCGACTCCGCCACACGGGCTTGGCCGCCCATCCCATCCGCCCGTCCTGGACCCTGCTGCACGGACGCTGCTCGCATCGACTTCTGCTTTGCTTGTGTACGTGTGTTTAGATCAGCAAAGTTGGTGTGCAAAATTTTGGATGGATGGGACATGTATGTCACATCGCATTAATCGTAACACGTTTCGCTTGTTAGTGGTAAATATTATCCTACCATGGCGTAACTAGGCTTAAAAGAATCGTCTCGCAATGTATATCTAAACTGTGCAATTAGTTTATTTTTTTTACCTACATTTAGTACTCCATACATGTGCCGGCATTTTGATGTGATAGGGAATCTTCTTTTTGCATAGTGAAATTTAGGGAGGAATTTGAGATCTAAACACACCCAATAACATATCGGACCCACGTGTAAGTGACTTTTTCTATGCTTTTGCAGGCTCGTTTTAAGGGCTTGCTGAGCACTTGCAAAGTAGGAAAAGAGCAACCAAAATAAAAGTAGGGGGCCTTATTTAGGGACTTCTCTTTGGAGTTGCTCTTAGCGATCTTTTTATTAGCTTTTTGGCATCAAAGGTAAATTATTCAGGTGCTGATACTCATCCCTCGGCTATTTTCTTAATAAGAAAAAAAAAGAGATTCACTGTGGGTGGCGCCATGTGTCACGACCGGATCAAGGCCGTGGCGGTAAGTGGATTCGACGGAATCTAGGAAGAAAAACACGGATCAAAGGTAGAAGAAGCAACCGAACAGCGAGGGATAGTTCGGGGCGAATCTTAGTTTCGAGTTCAGGTTCAGGTTCAAAATGACGATGACCGACGGCGACGGGTTACAAGAGGGATTTATTCCCCAAAAAAGCCCTAAACAACTTCAAAGCGATCCATTAGCCACTTCCCTGCTCTTCGTTCCCCGTTGCCGGTCGAGCTCCAGGCCTCTTCCTCCCTGAGCAGGTCTTGACACCATGCATGGGTGGTAACGGATCATAGCTATTGTGCCTCCTTCACAGTCATAACTTGTTTTAGATAATGGAAAATATATTTCCGACTTCATTCATCCTCTCTCGAGGATGCATCGAATATAATTATTAAAAAAAAGGTAGCCCGATGATACAAGTATAAGACCTATGTTACCCGGACAACACCGGTACAACTAAAAAACTAATGAAAAAAATACATTTCCAATAAGGAACTCGACTTGCTCACGGGAAGTCAACTCCAAAAGGATATAACCACCAAGTCAATAAATCGTTGCCAAAACACGTCTAGCAGATCTAGAGCATAGTACTAAAAGATTGTGGGACACCAACCACTATTGGAGACTCGATATCAGAACCCGCAACGAACGCACGCACGAAGCACCCGATACATGTGAAAGGGACCCACCAACTTCGATGCCGGCACCAAAGCCGACGGCCCATGAGATATTCAAAAGCGGCGTTTCCAACGAAAAATGACATCCAAAGACGCCATCATCGCTCAACCGGATACACTAGTGTTGGGTTTACACCCAGAGAGATCCTCATCAAGGACAAGACGATGCCTCCGGGCCGAGGCGTCTAAAGGTGTCACCGCCGGCCAAAACATGGTAGCACCGCCATTGCCTCCGTGGAGCCATGTCGTTACGCCAAACGCCCGGCGACATGAACCATCGCCGGATCCAACTATCAAATCCGGAAAACCGGACGCCTCAACGAGCTATCCCCCCGCGAACGCCGAAATCACTAGCACGGACTTTCTCGCCATCGCCGCAACGGTACAACCGCTGGGAGGAACAGAGCACCGCCCGAACACCAACACGGGCGCCGCCGCCATTCGTGCTCCCGCCGCACCACCACCATACCGCGCGCTCCCGCTACACCACCAAACGACATACGGCGCCATCGCAACCGCCATCCCGGCTGATCCGACAACGAGCATCCGCCGCCCGAGATCGGGTGCCCATCGGGCATGCGTTAGCCACGGTCGCGCGGGTCGGCCTACAACCTTCGATCTAGCCAATCTTGGAGAGGACCACGCCGCCCGGCGCCGGTGGAGACATGGGAGGAACTCGGGGAGAGGGAAGAAGTGCCCATGCGACCCCTTCACTACCATCAACGGGAGAGCCTCGCCGCTACCATCACGGGCCACACAATCTTGTCGGTGGCCTACTCCGGCGGCGGCATGGCGGGGAGGGGCGGGTTGGGCGGAGGGTGCGGCGGCTAGGGTTTGGCCGCCCGGGGGGCTCTAGAGAGAATGCGGTTTTTCTCTTTCACAATCATAACTAATATCAGTTCACAAATAAATAGTATTTTAGCCCAATTCTTTCACAAATAAATAGGCTAAATTATTAGATCCCTCACCACCGTAACCCTGAGCAGCAAGCGATTATCACCGCACGTTCAAAAGGAGAGTTTGCTGCCTCTTTTTATTTTTCTCCCTCGGGCCAGCGTTGGTTACGTGCACAAAGGCCAAAGCACAGCCAGCCGGGCACGCACGTCACGACTGATATACTCCTGAGCCTGCTGCCTGCATACAGTTCTGCGAATTCCTTTTTGACCGGCCGGGCCGGTAAGTAGAGCACGTTGGTGAGCAACAGTCCAAACGTTGATGCCCCTCCTGTTCTTCTTAGAAAAGTAAGTAGATGTTGCGAGTTGAAAAAAAAAAAAAGCAGGATTCATTTTTGGCTCCCAGCGTTCCAGGTGCACGTTTCGTACTTTCCCGTGGGTTGGTTGGTTCAGGTGCACGCCACTGCCTTGCGCTTGGTGTTGGTGTGTTGCTGGTGCATGCATCGCGCATGGGGATTGTCGTGTGGTGTGGCCCCGATCAAATCAGCCGGTGGAGAAGTATCCTGCCCCCGGGATGGGATGCATGGGGTCTTCGGGTTGAAATAGTAGTACTAGAATGGAAGATCCAGCTAGGCAGGTCGTGATGTTGCAAGTGCATAGTACTGGTGCAAAGGACGAGCGCCTTCCCTCTGGGCCGACAACGTGCAGTCTGAAGACTCGAACTTATTACTTTTTACAGAAAAGAGGACGGGCTTTTGCAGGCTCGCCTGGCATCTGCCAACAGTTGGAACTGCGAATCTTCTGGGTCCCCCAGCGACCACGTGAGCTTCGCGAGCGCGCTCGGCGGCCTGGCGCCGGATCGATGGTGCCCTGCGCTCTCCTTCAGGTTGCAAGCATCAGTGCAACCGGGAAACAGGATCGATATGATGCGGCAGTATGCATCTAGTTTCCACACCCAACACGTATTGTAGGGTAACTCAAATCGTATCGTTTGGGATTCTTCGTCACATCATTTTTTTATCTAATGAATGAAGCATCAAATGTAGTTAAACGAAAACGAATCTTTTTTTTTTGGTTAGTTCATAGTAGAGCAATAATTAGGGCATGTCGGTAGTGCAGAAGACCCGTCGATATGAAGTATATCTTGCAAAAACACCCTAGACATGAGTAGATAGCCCACCCCCATCGGCTCGTGAGGGCGGCGGCAAATGCTCGTGGCACGAGGAGAAATCGACGACCGCCACGAGGAGAAATCTCTAGAAACACACTGGACCGAGTAGATCTGGTGTGACGAGGTGAGCTGTAGCCGGCCTCGCCGCTAGCGAGCCACCCCGAGCGAGTTGTCGCCGGATCTTGCTCAAGTCATCATCGGCTCGCCCACGCCCGCCCCGAGCGAAAGGCGGCGGCCCATCGCGGCGAGCCGCCGGGGCACCGCACCACGAAGCCGTTGCCGATCCACCGCGTGGGAGCCGACGCCGGGCGCCCTCAACGAACGACTGCTTGCCGGGCGCCCGCTGCGGAAGCCGCCGCTGACGCCCTCGCCAGCGAAGCCCGCCAGACGCCCTCGGCCCGAAGCCGCCGCTAGTCCGTCATGCGCGAGCCGCCGCAGGGACACCCTCGCACGCGAAGCCGTTGGGAGCCGCCGGCGGGGCGCCCGAGCGAAGCTGCCGGGCGACGCCCGAGTGAGCCCGTCGACGTTGTTTCGCTTCACTATGCTGCTTTTGCTTTGTAGATTTGAGAGTGACGGATACGATTGGTTACTCTTGCATTGGTTTCGTTGTTTTCACTCTTGGGTATGATATGTTACTTGGCAACACAATGTTACACAAATAGAATTTACGATTAATGATGCTACATGCGGGCGTTAAATGACTTCTGAGACAACCAAATAGACAAGGCGTTGTACAACCTATTTTTTTTTACGTATCTATAAGATAGATTTGATATGCTTACCCACGACACTTCATCCGTGGAATATACATGCTTTTACCACAAACAACAACGAAAAGTGTCACGGTGTCAAATTGTAACTAAACAGTGTCAAATTTCAGATAAAGTAAACACGTAAATTTTAACGAGGGCATGACAACTTTCATAGAAAATGGAGTACACCAGTACACGGGCAAGAAGCTGGAAATTCATGGGAACTACTATGATTTGATGGATCCGCTTGTGGCTGGAGTGGAGTGATCCTCCCCGGGGTTCGGAGACTTGACTGCCTCTTCGGCCGGCTTGACGGGTTGCGGCCGATTGCCGCAAGGCCCACATACTCTGCTCGTGCATGGGCCATGGGGTGGGTCTTCGACTCCCCCCAGTTTATCTCGATCGAACAGGCGAATTGGCACAAGTCGATGGTAGGGCGGTCCAGGTGGGGCCGTTACCTACTGGGGTTCAAATCACGGTCTTCGCTTCCTTTTCTTGGGATTTTCCCTGCGATTTACCGGCGTTGTGCGTTAAGTGGTAGCGGCGTTCCCGTCGGCGGCGATGGCGCCTATGGTGACTCTCCGGAATCTCCGGATATGCCGGTTTGCAGGTCCTTCGGAGGTCTTCGTAGGGGTAGGGTTTTGCGTGCGTGTGTTCATAGGGATGAATGTGCGTGCGTGTGTGAGTGTCTGCGTTGTACTGTGTAATTCTAAAAAAAAAAAAAAATCTCGATCGAAGACAGGCAGGACAGGCAGGATGCGATGCGATGCTGCAAAGTGCCCCTCTGGCTATCCTGAGTCCTGACTGATGGAAGGGTTCAGGCGACCAGCTTTTGCAGGCTCGCCTGGCAACTTCTGCCCCCTACTGCAGCGACCACGCCGCAGCGACCACGTGAGCTCCGTGAGCGCACAGGCTCGGCGCCGGAGACGAGACGTCGACGTTGTCTAGCCGTTGGCGTTCGGCGCGCAACAGTGGTTCCTCACGACTCGTTAGGCGCAGCCTAGCAAGGCATGAGTATGGATACGTGGTGTGGTCGCGGAAGGCTTGGCTTCACCTTTGCAAACATCTCGTGGAGATATCGGGCAACACTGCAACAGAGTACCCAACAAAAATTCACATTCAACATTCCAACATAATTCATCTTTCAACGACAAACATTTATATTTTACATATAAATAAAACAAGGTAGTACACGACTACACGGCCACACGGGCAAGGGAAGCGGAATCTTTCATGGGAACACGGCTATCTGTACAAAGCAGGTTACATGAGTTGATCTCAACAGCTCAAGTTCTTCCTTCCATTATTCGGTCAGTAGAGGAGTACGACAAAGCAGATTCAGTGATGAGCTTCTCATTTCACTTTTTTTTTTCATTCTAAACTACAAAAACAAAAGAGTACAAGAACTCAAACAGAGAGTCCAAGCGCAAGGCCTATTAGGACACCAACAACCCAGGCATACAGTAGTAGTAGTCTCGTTAGAAAGTTCTTTTTGACACATAAGGGCACGCCCAACCGTAGCATACGTCCTTGTTAGTCTCAGCAGAAAGCAGTGAGCCACATAGGAACCGGAGGATTGAAACTAACAACTGGCCAACGCAGGTGCATCTGACATGTGACATAGATTCCTGGCAAAGGTGATCAAGGAGGGCAGAAAACGTGTGCTAAAGATGTTGCTTTTTTCACCAACGCCGAGCCAGGTTCTTGCTTCAACAATTTGACTGGATGAGCCTATGACTCCTTCTACAGGGCTCCTATGACACACTTTGCCAAGACCACCATCTCATCGCTTTTTTATGTCCACGTTGCATCCGAGCCTAGCTAGCGTCTTGAGAACACTAGACAACCCTGGAGCGTTGAGCCGCTCTAAGTGTTGAAGTTTTGGGGCTCCTAAACATGCAACGGAAGCCACACTTGCTTTCACTTGCTTTATATCTTGCACCATATGTTACCTTCTCTCTCTTATGTAGCGTTTCTCCCTCGCACAAGTTGCATGCTTGTTTTTTTTTTTTCCCGAGACCACACCGTTGTGCGTTTTCAAGTTGCATGCTTGTTGTCGGATATAAATATCACATTAACTAAGGAAGATCAGTTAAAAAATGCTAATTGACCCAACCGATGATTATTAATAAAGAAGGGATAAGGTCATCTGACCCTCGGAATGAGATATCCAACTCATCCGACCCTAAGGGAGGCGAGCCCCGCCGTTCGACTTAGCGGAGTGGATTTCCGTCTCGCTGAACCCCCGCCGGCAGTGCGACCCCCTAAGGGAATCTACGCCTCGCTTGATGGTATTACGCGAATAAACCCTCGGGGAAAGGATGATGCGTCACGTGGGCCCACATCGCTTTCCAACCACCCCGGATGGAACTTGCATGCCCCAGAGTGATACGGAGCAGTGATGGACTGGACTTGGGCTCCCACAATGGCCACGATGTGTCAAAATACCGTTACGCTAATCCTCGTTATGACCCATGTCTCTATCGCCATTTTGGCCATCCCGCCTCTATAACGGGATGGGCTGAAGCCGCACGAAGCACCGGGACCGGGCGTGGCGCCCGTCACCATCATCTGTCGCCATCGACCCCACGACCCATGGGACCCACACAAAAGGAAGAGGAGACGACACCATTGACCGCCCTTACATTTTGTTTCTCTTTCTTATTTCCCTCCTTGTTCTCCTTACTTCTCCTTCAACTATAAAATGGGAGGCATGATGCCCAATGCAACTCTCCCCGAACACACCATCCAACTTCGCACACTCACTTAGATACTTGGGAGCTCTCCCTCTCGTTACCATTTGTGCACCCTACTACAAACGTAGGGGACATTCTACCCGAACTAGTATACATTATCGTGTTATCTTAGCACACTATCCGAGCGAGACACACACTTTAGATTTACTCATTGGTGTTGATTTCAAACACCGACACTTGTTTTTTTTTAGTTGTGCTACTACATCTTCTACAAGCTAACCTGACAAGCTTGCAAGCACCTATTCGTATTGTGTTGGCATTTGTGTTAGGCGGGTAGAGATGAAGCCACACACCCATCAATTTTTCCTACTCCGCTTTTTGTGTGTGGACCACACTCTCTCTGCTAGGCTATCGTGGTTTGCAGAAGAAGTACAAACACCTGAAAGCCATCACTTTAGTTTAACTCCAGGCCAGGTGGCCTACGTGGTCTGATGTTGGGCACGCCTTTAGGTAGCGTCAATACAACAACAATTTTATATCTGATAAAATCGGACAATAACCATTTAGTGCTAAGAAAAGTCCCAGATCAATTCACAGTAGAGCAAATATGTGAACAACTTAACTCTTCTTACTCTCCAAATATGTTATCTGGCACGAAAATCCAAGAACGGCGCTGTCTCAAAAAAAAAAAAAAAACTCTCCAAATTAAATCAAGTTTCACTTCCAGCCACCGCACATACTTAAAGTAAGGCTAGTCTCAATGGAGAGTTTCACCTCCCGGTTTTCAAGATGTGAAACTTTGGCATGAAATAGACGTCTCCCTCAATGCATTTTCATGCTTTAAGGGTCCCACAACCTATCTCTAATTGTATGGTTTAATTGTATAGTTGAATGATGAAACTCTATTTGTGTCTCAATGGGGGTTTCACACGCTTTTTAACGTGTGAAATTGTCTTTGGGTTTCACCATGGTGAAACTCTTTTCCTTCTCTCTCCTAAGGGTTTCATGCAAAAAGTGAAATTTTCTTTGACGATGTGGTCTTGCATTTAACGCGCATTTAAACACTCACTTAAAACCCCATTAAGACATCGGCGCGAGAGTCCAAGTTACTGAAAACCGGTGAACAATCTACGGATTAAACTGAGCAGCATATTCAAGCAGCAAGTGACCACGACAGAATCGGTCCAATAGTATAGAGTACTAAAGAGAATTTTATATCGTTGTCGTTGTATCATTAATGTTTCTTGGATGAGGCTGAGCATCACAATTTGTTCGTTTAAACCGGAAAAGGAATGAACCAAACCAATTTTTTTTTGGTTATTAGGTTTAGTTTTTACTTGTTGGTAGTAAATTATTTTGCACTTTTCCTATATTTTTCGGTGCCTGAAATTTAAGAAGATTTCAGGCAACACTTTTATCACAGTAACACATTAAATTTTTTGTCCTTGTCTAACTATAGAAAATAATTGTTAATTTTTAAATTGTCCTTGTGCCAACACATACAAAATTTGTCCTTGTCTAACTATAGAAAATAATTGTTAATTTTTAAATTGTCCTTGTGTCAACACATATAAATTTTTGTAAGGTTTTGTAATTTGTTTAAAGCGGGTTTTTATTGTTGGAACCGAAAATTGCATATTATGTCTCTGAGAAATTGCGACGAACTAAACCTGTAATTTTATTTAGTATAAAATATGTGCAATACTCGTCGCCTAAAATAAAACAAAAATTAAGGCACCTGAAATCCCTTATTTTGGCTTGTATTTTTCAGAAACCAAAATTTTTAGAAATCTTTATACTCATTGCCTAGCCAGTAGCCATATAGACCGCGCGATGATTGGCACCCCTGGCCCCACCCAGGTACTTGGGAGTCGCGAGGTCCACTCCATGATGCCAGATCCCCTTCCCAGTCCATCTTATCCGTCCAAGTCCAACGAGGAGGGAGAAAAAAATCACGAGCTCGTTCGAGAAATTCCCCTCCATTTTCCTGGCTCAGCAGCTCATTTTCGTGGGGGACGGCACGCAACCGCTTGCAGCCCCTCACCGGCGAGGCGACCGACGCGGCTGCGCACGGCACAGTTACGCACGCAGGCGCACAATGGCTGCGTCACTCCGCTCGCCGCCTCCGCTTCCCGCCGCCTTCCGCCGCTCCCGCGCCGTCGTCCGCGCCTCCTCCTCCTCTTCGTCATCATCCGCCGTCTCGTCGTCATCGTCCGCCCCCAAGGCGCGGTTCGTCGCCCGCCGCTCCGAGTCCGTCCCCGTCCAGCAGCTGGCCCGTCCGCTCGGTACTCGGAGCCTTCTCCCCCTCCCGAGTTCTCCCCAGACTTCATGGTCTCTACTTGCTCGCTGGTTGAGGGGTCGCTTGAGATGCATGTCTGTTTGACTCCTGCAGCGGAGTACATGAGCTTGCCGGCCAGCCAGTACTCCGTGCTGGACGCCGAGCGCATCGAGCGCGTCGACGACTCCACCTTCCGGTGCTACGTGTACCGCTTCCGCTTCTTCGCGCTTGAGGTCTGCCCCGTCCTCCTCGTCCGCGTCGATGAGGAACCCGATGGCTGTTGCATTCGCCTCCTCTCCTGCAAGGTACCTTTCGCCATACAGATTTCAGGCTTCAGTAATGGCGGAAGCTGTTTATTTTCTGAGCAGCGATTAGCCGATTAGTGTCTCGCTGATATTATGGTTATTTGGTTTGGCTTGCAGCTGGAGGGGTCACCGCTCGTGGAGGCCCAGAATGATAAATTCTCAGGTAAGGTTCGTTGTTCTCACTAGATACTTGCCTGGTTTTTGATTCTTGTTAATCACTGGCTCAGTCGATGGATTCTAAATAATATTACCTAATCAATGCTCAAAGAAGCTGAAAACGCTTATCATGACATGACACATAAAGTAGCTCATGCTAAACCGCTGAGAATCATTCCCACAGTAGAATTGCCAAACTTCTCTCACACACACATGCAACGGAATGTGTTTTGATTTCTGTTGCTTGTAATGGCTAATCCCATGCTGTGATGCTTACAGCCTTTGATTTATGTTTCTATTAATGACCAACCATCACTGCTGCGATCACAACTTGGTTGATGCACTAAAAAACTTTCAAAAGTTTTAAAAAGAATATCCCTCTGCTTCCAACTGAAGCAAACATGTCAGGTCCTATAAAATTGGCGTTCTGTCTTTGGTCACCTAACCAATAGGTATAGGCCCACCAAATTTAAGTCTAACCATTTTCATAAGCATTTTTAAAGAAACCATTCCACATAAGCATGAGGGACCCTTTTCTGCCATTTATGTGATTCTCTGCTCATTACTTTCAAAAGTGATTCTCTGCTCTGTTTATTTTGAGAAGGGACAAAAATCAAACATAATACATTGGCATATCCTCATAGGTGTCAAGTAACTCGTTGACAATGTTATTCTTAGCCCCTTTGTAGTTTTTGCCGAACTTCTTTGACTTAATAATTTGTTGGAAAGTTTGTATGGTTCTGACAGACAAAGAAATCCAAATATTTAGCGGCATAATTGCAGATTTTCATAGTCAACCTATATTAGCTCATCCAGCAAAGTTTAATACATATAATCCATATTGGTTTCTTTCCATATATAAATAAACTATTTAACCCTGGTTCCAGGATATCATTGACTTGATTTGCTGTGGGATGCAGCTTCCATGGCGAATAGGGTTTTCTGCAGCAGCATGTCTCAAGATTCGACCATTCAACAGCTTACATCAGATACTACAATAGAGGTAGGCACTCTCAAGCTCCCAACTTACTTTGATTTGAACACTATAATCAGCTTATTTTGATAATCTTTAGGTTGCAATCGATATACCTTTTCCATTTCGAGCAATACCAGTTGAAGCCATTGAATCAAGTGGCAGGCAAGTGCTTGAACAGTTACTCAGAGTCATGCTTCCAAGATTTCTAAAGCAGGTTGGTTTAATTTTTATTTGACGTGCCATAGCTACTTTTTTATTATCATTTTCTTTAGTTCAGGCTTCACTCTTCCTTCCAAAGCTGCAGTACATGTTTCTTTTCGTATTACAACTCTAGAAGAATTCGTGTTAGAGCATTAAAGAATGAGTTGGCTTATAAGACAAAATACAGATGTAGGAATTTGAGATGAAATTATATTTCTAGAAGGTTATCTCTCACTTTATTGTAAATCAAACAGTTCTCCATTTATTTTTAAAAGACTCCTATTGAGCCAAGGTTGCTCTATTTTACCTATAGCATTTGTTCATGCCACATTTATCTATTTTTACTGGCCAATCAATGATTCAGTTTTCAGTTCTACTTGCTTTATTGAATATATGGCGAAAGATATGTTTGAATAATGGCAGATGGAACTACGTTGAGTCTAGGGATGGTCGTGACTCATGAGCAATATTTTCCATATTTATCTTTAAATTTATCAATATTTTCCATATTTATCTTTAAATTTATATATATTTTCTAATGATTTCCTTTTTGGTTGTTTCAGCTTGTTAAAGACTACCAAGCTTGGGGTTCTGGTGATGCTTCAAGGAAACCACTTGGCACTGGGGAAATCTGAAGCTGCCCAGTGGCTCCACTAGGCATGATAGAATACAGTTACCACCCCGTCATTTGTATAGCAATCCTGCCCAAACGTTATCCACTTCACTCATGGCAGTTCTTGAACTTGTTGAAATTAGCCATTGCAACTTGTTTTTTTGGTTCCAGTTCTTCAGCAGTCTTGGTCTGAAGATGGCTGATCGAGCACTCATCACACTGAAGATTACAGTATCTGGACTGGCATTTGCACCCGCATTTGTACTCACACTGAAGATTTTTTTTTTTTCGAGACCACGCCGTTTGCGGCGTTTTTCATTAGCGGGGAGAAAGTTCAAACAAGAAACAAGACACAACGGTAACCAACTAGTTACGAAAGCACCACCCTAATTCTACTTGAAAGCAAGAAGCGCGGGGGGAGACCCTACACCAAACAACCCGCGCAAGGCTGCGCCCAATACAAAAGATAACTCAACACTAAGAAGCCAGTGGCGATCGTAGTAAATGAAGAACAATGAATCAAGTGCTCCTCCGAGTCACTGAGGTGGAACCACGGGGCGAGCGTCGACATGAGGATACACCTCCGAGTCACTTAGGTAGGACCACGGGGCGAGGAGCGGCCGACATGAAGGCGCCCTCAGTCACAAGAATCGGGACCGCGGGGGCGAGCACCAAAAGGCTTCAGCCGACGAACGGGACAACTTGACGAGCCGGAGTGGAGAGCAACAACGGCGCAATTGGGTGCAAATCGGCCGAACACCACGCGAGCGGCTAGCAAAGCCCCGCCCCGGCTATGTCCCACAAAGTGAAGAGACGACCATCGCCAATCACCCCACCACCACGGTGGAGCGAGAGCGACAACGCCGCGACTCATCCAACCCCGTCACCCGCGGCGGCGTTGGAGAGTGCTGCGATAGCCGTCGTCTGCCGGACCACCATGGCACGACGGAGCGCTCGGCGGGCCACCACCCGGATGACGGGACGGAGGCAGAACCACGCCTTTCAAACCCAAGGTAGTGGTAGCGAAACGCCACCGCTCGTTGGCCCGTGGCAAGAAGCTTTGGCTGGGTTTTCACCCTTGTCTATCAAGGAAGTCAGGAGGGCAAAGGCCGGGGCGCTTCGACGTCTGAGAGATTCGACGAGCCTCAACAAGGCAAGCGGCGCGAATGCGCCATCACCGTCGGCCGGAGACCAGGCAAGGATTTCTCCTCGGTTACGTAGGGCGGCGGAGCGAAGGCCGCGAGGAACTCACCGCGGGAACACCCAAGCCCGCGACCACCCACCGGGCCGTCCAGGCGAGCGGCCGAACCTTTGCGCCGGGCATAACGCCAGCCGGGCGTTGTCGGAGAAGGGGGACCGCCGGAGGTGCGTGAGCCCGCCCGCCCCGGCAAGCCGGATCAGGGCGAAGCATGGCGGCCCAGCGCCGCCAAGGCTCAGGCAGCGACCGCGCCCGGTGGCCGCCCGAAGAAGAGGCGCCGCCGCCAGTGCGAATCCGGCAGGGCGGGTGCGGTCCGACCATCCGCCACCACCCGGCCCGCCGGAGACGCGCGGGACCGGGCCGGCGGGCACCGCGAGCGCACCGGGGAGCGCGGGCGCCACCACCAAGCGAGCCAAGCCGGCGAGATCCGGCCACCGGGGCGTGGATCCGCCACGCCGGGGCCGGCGGCAAGCTCCCACGGCCGCCGCCCGGGCGATTAGGGTTGGGGAGGGGGGCGGAGGAGGCGGAGGTTGGAGGAGGAGGCGGCGCCACCGGGCCGCTGCCTTTGGGGTGCAGGGCCGCCGCCGCCCCGCAGAGGAGGCGGCCGGCGGCCGAGGGACAGGGAGTGGGGGGAGGTTGGGGCGGCCGCCCGAAGTCCCCCCGAGTCGCCCGAGGGAGCGCTTCGGGGTCGGGGAAGAGATGGGGGTTACTCACACTGAAGATTACAGTATCGAAGAATGCACATACCCCATATGTGAAGTGATATCTTTGTAAGGAAACTAGTTACTGTAACTAGTAACTTGAAGGAGGGAAGTATAAATGGAACGTTCATGAACAGTGTTGCCTCTATGATGGTTGTATGGCACTTTGATCTGGGGCACGGTGTTGCCTCCATCAGCCATTTGCAATTGAAGAAACACTATCTCGTAAAATGACGCTAATACTCCTACGTATGCTGTACATTTCATTTAGTTATGGTTATTTGATGCAAGGAATATAGTAGGAGAGATGGACCAGTTTATTTTGTGAGCTTTAAGCATGCAAGTAACATGTTCCTGAAGTTAAAGAGTGGGCTACACTTTTCTGTTAATGATGTTTAAGGGGCACCATTGTACACCTGATGATTTATTCACAATTGTGGTTTCTGTGTTACAGTGTTAGTGAGGCAGGATGGGTGACAATAAAACTTAGGTTTCCAATAGCTAAATGGCCAGAATGCAAGTTGTCAGCAAATCTTGTCTGAACTCTGAGGTTCAAATAAAGTTTCCAATCACTAAACTCAACCAAAACAGAGGAGTAATCCACAAATTTGGAATATAACCGGACGAATAACCGGGGTGAGCCAGATTGCCCAGACAGAACGAACCCAACGAAGTCCCCAACGACGGTTAGTTTAACCAGACATTCCTTTCTCCACGCGTCCTTCCTTTTCTCCTCGTCATCTTCCTGCTGCGCGGCCCCGCCAGCACAGCGCCGCCGCCCCATGACCCCACCACCTCCTCACATCGTGTCACGCCTTCTCGGTCTCGGCCGCGCGCCGTTCTGAGCTGTCCGTCGCACCCCTCCCTCCCTCCCTCCTCTCTCTCTCTGCTGTCGCGTCGCCGCGGATCTCCGTGCGGCGGCCGCCACGATGGCCTCCTCATCCGCCGCGGCGTCGGCAGCCGCCCTAGGTGAAGTCTCATCGCCTCTCACTCCCCTCCGCTCGCTCTCCTGCCTCCTTTTCTCACTGGCGCCTTCTCTTCGTTCCAGAGGCCGTGCAGGTGCTCGTCGCCTCGCTCGCCGACGACTCCCCTGTCGCCCGTGACGCCGCGCTCGCTGCCCTCCGCGACATCGCGCCGCTGTAAGGGACCATTCTTCCATGCGCTCGCTTTCTTCCATCATCCTTCCTGTTGAGTATATTTCGCTTCCATGTGAAGCGGCTCCGTGAAATTCTTTGCTTGGTGGGTGCAGGAACCCGATGCTCGTCCTGGACTGCTGTGCCACCGTCTCCCGTGGCGGACGTCGGGTGCGTCCATGAGCCTCTGAGATGAGAAATGCTTGTTCGTTTTTTGGATTATCTGTCTGCTTGATTTATTTTTCGGTTGTGGAATGCAGCGGTTTGGCAACATGGCTGGGGTTTTTCTTGTCATGGCTTCTGCAGTCAGGGCTCTCGATCACTCTGATGCTGAGCGCGAGTTCCTTCGGAAAATTGCGAAGATTGCAACTGCTGAGATTGTTACCTCAAAGGTATCTGATACTGTCAATATCTCTCCACTCTCCTTGTGTTTTTGAGCTCAATGCTAGAAGATGATCTTTGAGCTGGAAACTAAGGGACTGATACCAATTTGCACAACTGCGCACAACATTATGAGAATTTTTAAGCTTATCACATCCAGTTACTAGCATATAAATGTAACTTGAATTGTGAATCCCCCTTATATATAACAATTTTACAACTCAAAGCCATGGCCACACAAATGTACATTGAAATAAAAATGTAATGGTACCACTTTTGTGTCACCAAACCCATATATAGTTAGCCTAGCTGTTAGAAATACATGCTCGCCTTGTATTTTTGAAGGGAAGGAATATCATCCACATAGATATGGAAGAAAAAGAAAAGGAAAGCTAGATTTATGATAACCTGCTATGATTTTTTCTGTATGTTAACATTAGGCTGATGAATTAGAAAACGAAACTTTAGTAGCTGCTATAACAATATGATACAAATATAAGAACGGGCTGATGTGAAGTTAAATGATTTCCCTTTCTCCTCATAGACAAGGAGATTTGTGCATTGTAGTTTACTTGGCTGTTAGATACTTTAACTCTGTCGAGGACATATAGTTTGAAATGCCAAACTTTACAACTATCTGAATTAGGTTGAACGTTCTAGATTTAATCACAGCATGCAGTGCAGTACTTTATCTAATACTTTATTTAGTTTCTCTTTGTAGCATGCTTAAAGTGTACATTTAACCAATAACCCCAGAAACAACCAGATTGAGTAGTTTTATGAACTTATAAGCCAAATAACCTAAAAGGTAAAACTAGGCTGAAGAGGCCTTTAATAGTATTAATTACTATTTTTTTCGTCGAGGTGTTCTCTGAGTCATAAGGAGTTACTTTTACTGTTTTACAAGTGCTGAAATTACATGTTGGTTTTTGAATTTAATTTGTAAAATGAATTTCAGGTTTGCAATACAATTTTGAGAGGCATACAAAATTGCTCTTATAATGGTTATGAGCATTAGAGAATGCTTGTACTGATATTGTGGTCTATCCTAGGCGAACATTAATGTCAATGATGCATTATTTTTGTCTTTCTTTATACTTCTGTTATTTTCTTGTTTCATCTGCCTATCTTTGTTTCAAGTCTAAATTCTTGTTCTTTGGCGAACAGGAATTCAATGTTGATTGGCAAAGAGCAGCGGCTTGTCTTCTGGTTGCTATAGGTTCACATGATCCAGACTTGGTATGTCTTTTCTCAACGTTATCCCTTTTTGTTTGTGGAGATGGCTATTAGATAAATTTACGATTTAATACCATTTAATATGATGCATGTTTACTTAAGAGCACACGTCACAGGTAATATGCTCAATAGCAACTAAAGAGGTTTTCGTTTACTAAGTAGTGGAAAAGTTGTTGTTGGTGACAAATGTGGATTATAAAATGATCAAATGGCATTACTTGTTGGAAAAAAGGTCAAGTAGTCCATATCTATTGATGATGACATAGAGACTTGGGAGGTGCATGGTACTTTAGGAGTGTCGTATCATCACATGGCTAGATTGATTTCTGGAGGAGCAGCAACCAGCAAGTATTTACATAGATGCCATCTTAACTGGAGAAGAAGTAATGTAAAAGGAAACTGAAGGTGTTTGTGGTGTATTTTTTTTAGTTATGAAGAGCATACCATTGTAGTTTTGATCCAGCGCATACATGATTTGCACTTTTTCGACGTCAATGCATAATCTAGCAGGAACCATCCTTTTCATTTTTATGGAAGATGTTTCATCTAGGGGTTCTTTAATAGACACAGCCTGATTTTGGTTGTGTAGTTTGCATTATACAACAATACCAAACATTTTAGTATATCATGAAATTCAATTAGAAGCTCTAATTCCAAGGTTTTCTAGTTGCCCATGGACTAATCTATACCTTCAAGACTTTCTAGGTAGCCACAATCCATGTTGCTTCAGGGTCATCTTCTGATAATTCTCTGGTTAAAGTTAGGGTTTTAAATGTATATACATCAAAAGCTCTTTTCAAGTATGCACTCAGTTCTATAAAACGAGATATTCCCTGTTTCATGGAAAATAGAACTCCGGTACACCTTTAACTGACTTTGAGAAATTGCCAGCTTGATCTCTTTCTTCATCGTTTGGTTGTTCTTGTGAGTAGAGTAGTAGTTCAGCATTTCACTGATTTCAATCTGCCGCCCTAACGTTTTTAGATGATGGAGGAAATATTTCTTCACTTCTCTGGACCAACTTCTGCTCTGCCTGCCATGTTACAGATACTTGCAGATTTTTAAGTCTGCTGAAGGTTAATCACATTTTTAATTTCATTTCCATCTGATTAAATTGGACTACTGAATTTGCAACATGTGTTTGTTTCTTTGAAGCTTTGCAGTTCACCCCACGGTTAAAGGGCGTGCTTTTCGTGTTTTACCTATCCTAGGAAGTGTACGAGATGGCCAACGGCCTGTTTTTGCGAATGGTATTGCTATGGATTTTTCCAAAATCATCAGTGATTCCTCTAATGTTTCTGAAAAACTTCAAAACATTTAGAAAACTTGCTTTTTATCAATAATTACAATTGTTTCTCTTCCATTTGCAGCATTCAAGTGTTGGTGCCAGGCTGCATGGCAGTACCTAGGAGATGCCCCTTCTGAGCTTCCTTTTGATAACGATGTTATGTAAGCTTTCAGTTTGTAAAAACTTGTTTTGGAGGTAATGGAAGTTGGCATGTCATTTATTTATCTAACATTTTAATGACAGGTCCTTCATGAATTCAGTATTTGAATTACTTATAAAAGTATGGACAGGATCACGTGATCTAAAGGTGCGTCTTAGTTTTGGCTGACTTGTTTCTTTTTCCACACCTTAGAACAATATAATGTCTCAACTGATAGAAGTGTTAGGAGTCGAGAAGTGGAGAAAATATATACACCATACACTTTTTTTTTTCCGAAAACCTGACAGGAGCTCTGCCTCACAATAAAGGAAGGAAAAAAGTTATATGTCAGGAAAGGCCGGAAGTCCGGCTAGCCCTTCCGGGCACACACAGAAAAAACAGGAAACACCTGGGGGGTTACATAGTGGAGTCTAAGTCGGGTCGTTAAGTATCCCTCTTCTTCTTTTTTCCAAAAACCTGGCAGGAGCTCTGCCTCTCAACTAAGGAAGGAAAAAAATTATATGTACAGGAAAGGCCGGAAGTCTGGTTAGCCCCACTGGGCACACACAGAAAATCAGGAAACACCCAGCTGCTACCCCTCATGGTGGGTTACAGAGTGGAGTCTAAGTCGGGTTGTTAAGTACCCTAAAGCGCATATTAATGTCCTCCTTTGGCTTTCAAGGCCACTTTTCAGCATCCGTGGCCGCGTCCTGAAAAATTCTTCTGTTTTTTTCCTTCCAAATGTTCCACATCTTGTATATCACCACCCCGTTGAAGTGTCATCATTGCTCCCTTGGGACTTTGGTTGTCGTTTGTTCCCACCATGTTCTTATCTGTGTTGGTTGGGTCTGATGCCGGATTAAGTTTGTGGCAAAGTGCTCCATGCCAACACAAGACACCAAACCTGCTAAGGCACAGGTGAAGGCCGGTTTTCCAATGGCGCATTGCACATGACACAATGATCTTGATGAGGCCAATTCATCAGTTGCAAATTATCTCTGTGAGGTTTTGTTCTGGATAAGGATCCATGCAAATTTGCGAGGCCACTGCGGTTGCGATGGCTATGGCTTGGAAACTGACTGCCAGTTGGCAAGGCAGTGACCTCCATTTGCATCCCTTCCATATGAAGGACCTGCGAATTTTGTCAATTTTCTTCTTGGACCAAGCGGCAAGCGGGAAGATAGTGAGGTGCTACGTAGGCATGGAAGAGAGTACTGAAGTGATCAACGTTAGCCGCCCTGCTTTGTTTAGGGTCCGGGTCTTGACTTGTGTAACCATACACTTCAGGCTGTTCTAAAACTGCTATAGTTTGTTGGAACGTTGAATGTTAGTGGTTTAGTGCACTGTTCTTGTAGAGTATTCATTTCTTTCATATGTTGCTTGATCATATCAACTGCTAGATACTGCTTATTGTATACCAGGTGAGGTTGTCCTCTGTGGATGCTTTGGGTGAAATGGTTGGCCTGGTCACTAGGTCACAGTTGAAATCAGCACTGCCAAGGATTATACCAACAATGCTGGATCTGTATGTGATCTATTTTGTATATTTATTGAAGATGTTTTACAGTTCCCCCCCAGATATTAATTTCTTCTTCTCATGTAGATGTAAGAAAGATCAAGAAGTTGCTTTTGTTGCGTCCCACAGTCTTCACAACCTTCTTAATGCATCGTTGTTGTCTCGAAGTGGCCCCCCTTTACTTGATTTTGAGGTAAATGAAGAACATGCTTAAGACATGGTTTCTTCACTTTTTGAATATATTCTATTTTACCTTTTTCCCTTTTTCACTTATTGAAACTATGAGAAGCTAAAGCTGTGCGGCACTACTATTGTAGAGGCATGCTACAGAACTTCACCTGGCACTGCTCATGGTTAAAAGTTTGAACATTCAGTTGAAAAATTCACTGGCACAGTTCATATGATACACATGGTTAAAACTTTGAACATTCAGTTTAAACATGATATGTTCACATTAGCTGGGTCCCAGTGAGCAGTGAGCAGAGGTTGCATATTTTCATTGCGACAAAATAGTTCTATTTTTGGTTTTAGATTTTGGATTATGAACATTGACCCTGGGATCAGATCACACACTAGCAATCATCCCACCCTCAACAAAAGATGCCTTTATTTAAATGTTTATGCCCTGTCCTGTCGCTGCCATATGTTTCTAACTCGTGCATCGTACTCCTTCATGAAATATCCAGCATGAAGATACTATATAAAATTCTAAATATGTGTCAAGCATGACCTTTGATCACTCAGTCTGTTGTTTCTTGTGTTGCAGGATCTTACTGTGATCTTAGTTATGCTTCTTCCGTTAGTATCTGCCAATAACAACAAAGATGAGCATTATGTTTCAAAGGGACTGAAGGTGCCTGTCTCACTCGTGGCCTTTCTTGTTTCATTATTATATCAACTAACTAGTTACTTTTTATCGGTTCAACCCAATAATGCCACATTTTGATGTGACAAGTAGAAATGACAATTGAAGGAGACCTTATTAGTTATTACTGTCTATTTTTAAGCAATGTTTCTGTACAATTTTGTGTAAACTTCCATTGCATTGTAATATATGTATGTATACTTCTGCTTATAAAGATTCTCATCTCTTAGATTTACCTGCTTGTAGACATACAATGAGCTCCAGCATTGCTTTTTGGTAATTGGTTTAGCATATCCCGAGGATCTTTGCATGTTCCTTTTGAGTGTAAGTCATTTTTTCACACGTCATGAAAATTCCAAGTTTGATAGTTTATGTAGATTTATAATTAGTTACTGTCTATTGCTATACAGAAATGCAAATCAAAAGACGAAGCATCCATTGTTGGAGCGCTTAGCACAATAAAACACCTGTTGCCCAGGTTCTCTACTTCTCTGTCTCATTCTGTGTCTGCTTGTTTTTTGAGCCATAAATATAGCAGGGGAAGCCCCAACTGTTGGCTGTGTCTGCTTATAAAACTGTTTGTTACAACTTCTATGATCTAACTTCTTATAGATTGTTGGAATCATGGCATACTAAACAAGCAGCACTTGTTGAAATCATGAAATCACTTTTAGAGCAACAGAGCTTGGGCATTCGTATGGCGCTAGCTGAGGTAATGCATTCCACCTAAACTTTTGGTGGAGAGTCCATTTTCACTTGCATGAATCAGAGTTGAGTTGCATCACACAATTCTTATTACGGCCAAATTCTTTCTTAATGCTTGCATCCAATTTCCCCCTTTTTATATTAGTTAAATTGTGTGCAGCTAATTGTTGTTATGGCTTCGCACTGCTATTTAAGTGGACATCCTGCTGAGTTGGCAGTTGAGTTCCTGGTGCGGCATAGTGCTATAACTGATGACGATCTAAATGACCTCGGCACTCTGAGAAACGAGTACTTCCAGGACAAAAGATTTGAGGTTTTACTTAATTTTTGGATTATGTGATTACTTGTTAAGGGCCAATGCTTTGGTATGATGTTTATTCTAATTCTACTTCCATTTATCAGATGAAAGTAAGTCTTGTTGGCTTATCAGAACTAAGATCTGTGTGTGAAAAGGGTCTTCTTTTACTAGCAATCACCATTCCTGAAATGGAGGTAAAACCTCTTTGCATTATGCTCATTGAATCAGGAAATCAGTCTGTGTACAAATAATTTCTGTAAGTTAATTTCATCATAGCTAAATAATCAATCCACTTTAATTTTCCTATTTTTCAGCTTATTCTGTGGCCATTCATCTTGAAGTTGATAATCCCAAGGAAGTATACTGGTGCAGTAGCTACGGTGAGCATTTTGGTACACTCTTGCAAATACTGTGCAGGGTATTATGTTTCCAGTCAATAAATACTGCACATCTATTCAAGTTCACACTTCACGTTCTGGATATCATTAACATGGAGGTATCTGCAGGTCTGCAAATGCATAACTGAATTGTGTAGGCATAAATTGTCACATACAAACCCACTATATACTGAATTTAATGCCTCCAACGAAACCCCCAATCCTGAGGTAGCTTGCTTGATCTCAGATGTCTTTTATCTACTAAATCTTTTCATCAGTTGGCTAGTTATTTCAAATGATGACACGGATCATGCAGGATTTGTTTGCTCGCTTGGTTGTGCTTCTGCATAATCCACTTGCTAGGGGTCAACTGGCTACCCAGATCCTGACGGTTTGTCTTCTTACTGATTTCAAATAAATGTTTTTAAATAGGATTTCAATGGACAGTACAACTGTTTTGGGCTGTAGCATATGGCATGGATCCAGAGGTTCCGATTGTTATGGTAGGATAGGATTTGTTTCCATCTCTATTGCTAAGACTGTTTGAGATTCCAAGCCACGATGTACTCTACATATTGAGCATTGTAGATCTCAAGCAGTCCTAGAGATAGAGATGAAAATTAGTCCCATCCTACCATAGCAATCAGATATCCTTCCAGATCCATGCATTATACACTTAACATGAGCATGTCCTTTTTTTTTGTCCTCATTATATGTGACTTTGTACGTCATTAATTCTGCATATTATCTATCACTCAAGCTTTTCCAGACGTGTGAACATGTTATAACTTATCTGTATCATTGCTGAATTCTGTCTTTGGGTGGGAATTATCAATGATTTTGGTTATGTTGGATTTCTTATGTGTGGAATATGCGGCATTATTTTTATTATGAAAAATGTATTGTGAAAGCGCTAGAATAGCCTCCAGTGGCGGATCTAGAAACATCTCAAAGGTGGGCTAAAAATAGTATAAGATACTTTTAGACCTCTGAGGTAGGGCTTAATCTAAGCTATCTTATGCTAAATATAGGATCTATTAAAGAGTTTTTTGGTTCTCACCCTGGGCTACAGCCCGGGCAGCCCGGGGTGTACATCCGCCCCTGATAGCCTCTGAGCCCTAAGTGATATAGGTTTGCCTGCTGTTATTTGACCTTTTCATGGGAGTCTACTGTTTGCTTACTCTTACACTATCAGATACTTGGGCATTGTTGCATGCTTGCTTGTCATTGCAACTGAACTGTTGCTACAACTGACTGTATTTGTAACCTTCTCTTACCCTCAATCGAAGTAATTCCAGTAATTGCTGATTAAAGGCTAATTAAATCAATCTTGTTTATACTCTTTGGGTTCATGTTCATGAAGATTGCTGATTAGAAGAAACAACTTTAAGATGTTTATATTTGCTATTGATATTCACTTTACCTTTCTGTCTGTGTAGGTGCTGTGCTACTTGGGTCCACTTTTTCCTAGAAACCTTTCTTTATTTTGGCAAGATGAGGTATAGAACTAAACATATCCAGTATTGTTTGAATATGAATGGTACATGTTTTCAAGTTTTGTTTCTTTTGCTTTTAGTTATTAATCCTCGAAATAAAGTTGCTCTATTGCAACTTGCAAATCTGTCTGTCTCATTTGATACTTGCCCTGTGCTTGAGTTGTTTGTGTAATGCACCCTATTACATGACTCTTGTGACAATTTACCTGAAAAATAAAGAGTTCATTTGTGGTCATCAGACTATTAAAGTAGCTTACAAAATGCATCTTTTGGCAAGTATTAGGTCCCTAAGATGAAAGCTTACATCAGTGATCCTGAAGACCTAAAGCAAGATAGCACATACCAGGAAAAATGGGATGACATGATAATAAGTGTAAGTATCTCCTGTTGGTTTTTTTTTTTTTTTTTTTTTTTTTTGAATGGGTTCAGCCATTCAGGATTGTATTCATGTTGTAACAAGAGAGCCTACAACTATGGTATTAGTAGTTACAATCATAATATGTCGTATTGATATTATGCTTTAGCCAAATTGTGTTTAAGTTGAGCAAAATAAAAATACAAGGAAAAAAATGATGGCTTATCATGTCCATATTTTCTCTGGCTTATTGTATAGTATTTGTTATTCAAGGAGCCTGGGGTGGCACATGTTTTGAAGAATGTATTTCCCTATTGATGCATCCAGTCTCTTATCTTATGCTAATATTGCAGCCCAGGCCTGTGTTTGTTCCTTGTACACTGTAGGCCTTTTGTTTGTGTTTGATACTTCAATTTGCTAGTTCCATACCAGGCTTTAAAGCATGAAGAATCCCTATAAGTATATGTTAAGAACATTTCTTGGTTCAAGTATTCAGATGATGTACTATTCCCTGAGAACTAATCTCGTTCCGTCTTTCAGTTTTTGGCAGAATCTTTGGATGTTGTGAATGATACTGAATGGGTCATTTCTTTGGGTGATGCATTTGCTCGACAGTATGATCTGTATTCTGTACCTGACGGACACGCTGCTTTGCTGCACAGGTAATCATTAAATTTGTGCTGTTCTTGGGCACTTTGTCCATACTGCATGACGCAATGATACGTCTGCAAGGTCGCTGAACATGTATCTGATATGACGGGATACGACGATATGTAATGGCATATCCTTGTTTTTTTTATAGAAATGTCGTATCCCTGTATCAGCGACTTTTATCACGTATCGGTGAAACAGGTTACTAGATGGAAGCTATGCTTTTGGTTTTGTTGCATACAAAATATTTTTCTGAACATGTGCTGCATGCTATTCATTTTGTTGCGACATCAGTTCTTTCTGTCTTTCTTGAGCAACAACTAAGTTATTACTCTTTAAATAATCCTAAGAAGTTTGTGCTGTTGTATATTTGGAGCTCAGTAGGTTGATTGTTAAGAGGTCTTCTTTATTCTATCAGTTTTTTTTGTGTTTGACAAAGGTCCAGCCCTGCTTATATCTAGGGTAATTAAGTGTTTTTGAGATGCTGGGGTTACCTGCTTACAAAAGCATACCAACATGGCTAGAGAAAGCTTAGAGCATCTCCAACAATACTACCTAAAACTAGATTTAAGTAGGCTGCTATTTTCATTCTACCTGAATTTTGCATCCAACTCCAACAATACTACCTAAATCGTGACTCCTAAACTCAGTTAAACCGTCAATGACATGTGGAGCCCACATGTCATCACCTTCCTTTCTCCTTGTGCCATAGAGGAACTCAGCCAATGTAGTATGTGACGTAGGGGATTGGGTGCCGCTGCAACAGGGAGCGCCATCGCCATCTGCTTCCATCTGCTCCCGCCGGTGGGGACGAGCGCCGCCGGTGGGGACGAGCGCTGCCGGTGGGGAGTGCCTAGGGGAGGAGCCCCGCCGGCCCGGGAGCTCGCAGGCGCGCGACCGCGCCAAGCAGAAGCGCCGCCTGGGATCCCGCCGAGCCGTGGCACGCCGGGGGGATCTTGTGCCGCCGAGTGGAGGAGCCGGTGGTGGGCCGCGCGTGGGGAGGAGCCCATCGCGCCGGGGGCCTCGTCGAGCGCTGTAGGGAGGCCGTCGAGGGCTACGCCGGGCGGGGAGGAGGCAGGTCGCCGGAGCCCTCGGGAGGAGCGCCACCCGTGACTCCCGCTCGCGCCGGCGGCCAGGGAGCTCCGCCTACTCGCTCCTCGCCGGGGCGTCGGGGGATCTCACGCAGGTCCCACGAACAAATTTTTAGCTGCCCAGCTGTTGGCCCAACAGCAATAGGTAGAGAAGGGAAGAATTTAGGTAGACAACAAAAATAGGTAGTCAAGTAGGTAGTCTGTTGGAGTGCATTTTTTACTCTCACTACCTAAATATAGGATAGGTATGCTGTTTAGGTAGTCTGTTGGAGATGCTCGATACCAACAACCAAACAAACTAGGAAAAGCTGGTCTTCTGTCAGATATTGGGAGTATTTCTATACCAGAGTGAGCAAAGTGAGCAAGGATACTATAAGTTGGCATCGTCATTTCACATTAGACTCTGTATATTTGTCCATTAATTATTGTGCTAGATCTGTCAAAATCTGCCATGACAAATGGATCATGCTGGTTTATTCCAAAAGCATGTTTAATCCTTCACATGACACAAGTTCAGTGACATGTCTGATCTCCAGTTATAGATTTTACTGTTTGCTGTAGTTATTTTTGTTAAATACTGCAGAGCCAAGACAATAAATGGTAGGTTTATGCTACTCTTGATGATATCGAAAGTGACTTATTATGGAAGCTACATGAAAATGACTCCACATAATGGCTTTGTTTTACCTTTTTATTTGCAGATGCTTAGGAATGCTTCTTCAGAAGGTTGATGATAGGATTTATGTCAGCGAGAAGATTGATTGGATGTGTAGACACACAAGTATGTCTATTCCTATTAATCGCCTTGGACTTGCTCAAGGCATCGGGCTGGTAAGGTTTCCATCAGTGAAGCCTTTTATTTGGTCTTATTTTGAACCCTTTCAGCACTAAAGTCTCCATTGCAGGTTGCCGCTTCTCATTTGGATACAGTGTTGGAGAAACTGAAGAACATACTAGATAATGCAGGGCAAAACGCTCTCCAGAGGTACTTATATGATCTTTTGGCAGGAAATACTATTGCTCATCTAGGTGCCAGTCCTGTCTATCAGCAATATAACCTAAACCAAAACTAGCTTGTCTTGCTTCACATGTACACTCCTGTGGCCAACTTTGTGCTGAAATGGAATCCTGTGCTTTGTTCTCAACTTAATGTACCAATTTTTTTCCCCTTCTTTTCAGTTACCTAGGCTTTGTTTGGCACGTTTTAATTTCATTCCATATCCCATCTTTTATTTGGAAAAAAAAGAAAAGAAATGGAGACTGGACCATTGAAAAGTGAATATCAAGCCACTACCATTTAGCTGGTAATTCATTTATGTAGGCCATCTATCCTGTTGTTTCATTATTAATGAATTTATGAAATCCAATTCTGCAGGTTCCTCTCATTTTTCTCATTTGGTCCAAAAGTGGAAGATGTTGATGACACATATGCAGCATTGGCGTTGATGTATGGTTATGCGGCAAGATATGCTCCATCAACTGTTATTGAAGCCAGAATTAATGCACTTGTGGTATGATATCCAATTCAAACTAATCTGTCACCATTATTTCAATTTTAACTCAAAATTCCATCCCCTAATCTGGCCTTGTCATCTGCCACAGTGCCACATCTATTACATTGCTGGCAATTTATTTATTTTACATTATATTTATGTTCACCACATTTTACACTGTTGTATTTTTTAACACTTTAATTAAGTCACCTCAGTGCCTTCATATCCGGTCAATGCAATATTCAGAAACGGTTTATTACATATTAGCTTGATGGATATGGTTCTCTTGAATTCAGGGGACTGATATGCTTGGAAGGTTTCTTCATGTTCAGCATCCTACTGCAAAGCAAGCTGTGATTACTGCAATCGATCTTTTAGGTGATTCCTACTGCAAAGCAAGCTGTAATTCGGCTGATTTATACTGAGTTGAGAATTAACTTAAAGCTTATCAAGACAAAACTAGTACTAAGAGATTGAGTATAGATGTTTCTTCTTCCTTAATGCAATGACACACAGTCTCCTGTGCATTCTAGAAAAAAAAGAAGAATGAGTATAGATGTTTCCATTGTAAATGGTTTGGTAAACTGTTTGATCATTTAATTGACAGTTTGTATTTGAGAGGTTTGTGTGGAATATGATTTTTTTTTATATTATACCTTTGATTGACAGTTAATATACAATGTTTGTGCATATCCTCCAATTCCTGTTGTTGAACTTTGCACACTTCCAAATTTAATAATTTATGTGTGATCTTGGTTTAATCAGAATGGCATTGATTTTCATGTAGCAACAGCTAAGTTTATGCATTTACAATTTTTACTTCACAGTTTACTTTCTGCACTATCATATGTGATCAGTTTTGGTGTTTAGGTCGAGCTGTTATTAGTGCTGCTGAAATGGGAATCTCATTCCCACTGAAACGAAGAGACCAGTTACTGGAGTACGTTTTAACTCTAATGGGTAGGGATCAAAGTAATGATCTCAATGATTTCAACACTGAGCTTTTGCACACACAGGTATATGCTCAAGTTTTGACCCTTGTTTTTGTTTCTTGATGTAGAATAGATTCTTTGTTTAGTTGAAGCTTCACTTTTAAATTAGCTTACATCTACATTATTTCTTTATATTTATTTCACTTCTGCTTATTCAAGTTTTCTAACATTTTTTTTACTCTTTCTAAATCATTCTTACATATGCAGAGTCTTGCTTTAAGTGCCTGTACTACTCTGGTCTCGCTAGAACCAAGATTGCCAATGGAAACAAGAAACCGTGTCATGAAGGTCTGCAGTGCTACGTTGCAACACCACAAAACTTTTCTAATAGTTTGTCTACTAGAAAGATCTTTATATTGTTTTTACTTGGTTTATGTTCCACTTTCAGGCAACATTAGGGTTTTTTGCATTGCCAACAGAGCCCTCAAGCATTGTTGAGAGTCTCGTAACAAACCTCATTATTCTGTTAGGTGCCATCCTGCTTACAAGGTATTGTTGTGAGCTTATAGTTCAATTGTATTATTTCTAATTTTGGGTAATATTGCTTATTATGCTGTTTCTTTTTCTTTTTCATTTTTTTCTTGTGTTACTTGCTATGTCTTTAAAGAAAGCCCAATTTTCTCTGTCATTAGCTATGTTTTCTTATGTTACCAAAATTTCTGATTTATATGTATTCTAGGTTAGTTTGTGAATATAAGTCCACGCCTACCATGTACACAAACCAAAAATACCAAACCTTAATTGGGCCCTTTATATACATCTCTTAAATGGACTAACTATAACTGCTTGACTTCATTTACAGCTTCAAAACATTTGTAGCAAGTGAAATTGCAAGAACAACATCGTTTTCCCCATGTTTACTACTAGGCGTGTGAGTTTTATTTTCTGGTTGTGGGTGGGTGGGGGTGGGTGAGTGAAATTACAAGAACGACATCATTTCCCCCTCTTTTTTTGCTTCTTAATAGTATAATTATACTACAAAGTTCTCCTGCATGTTAAAGAAAACAAATCCACAAGGTCTTTTTCTCCTTGAACACACAGGAGAACTGTATATTGTTATATCAAGACAAGAGGGGATAGAACCGAAACACAAAACACCCACACACCAAAAAGAGAGAACCAGATTACATTCATGCCTTCAGAAAAATTAAACAACCTCGACCTAACCAAAGGGCAAAATGGGACATCCTAAGGGCTCCTCTCCTTAGCGAGTGTCAGTGAGATTAGGAGAGGCACCATCAAAGACACATCGATTGCTGTTGCATTAATGGTCTAGCATGGATCTCTTCAGTATGGTTCATCTGAAGCAACTAGGCACAGAGGATTTATTTTAGTGTTGAAATAACATGAGGTGAACAAGATAAATACAAGGAAGTGATCCTAAGTACCCATAATAGGCAACTTATTAATTCCTGGTATCTTGGGACAGCTTGATCGTCTTTGTTTCAGCCTAGTGCTCCCTCCACCCTGTAATTTAATGTATTTTCAGTTTTCCTAATTCAAATCATTGTAAGTATCGAGTTGCATGCACCGACCAATTCAACCCAAAAGCTTAAACTGATGGGGAGAGGTGGGCAATTCACCTATATTCCAACAGTAAGTTTGATCAAGCTTATAGAAAAGAGTATTAAAATCTATCACATCAAAGAGGTAAATTATGAAAATACATGTCATCCAGTTAATTAAGCTCATTTGATATTGTAAACATTTATTTTTCTCTTCTACAAACTTGGTCAAACTTAGAATGGTTTGACTTAGGACAACCAAAAGTCCATTATATTTTAGGACAGAGAGAGTACATTCTAGTACTTATCATTTGTATTCTGTAATTCTAATCACCTACCTTATGTCCCCTTTGTCAGTGGTGAAGACGGTCGAAGTCGAGCAGAGCAGTTGCTGCATATTCTTAGGCAGCTTGATCCATATGTATCGTCATCTTTGGAACACCAAAGAAGAAGAGGATGTGTTGCTGTACAGGAGGTGCTAATAAAGTTTCGCAATCTTTGTTCTGGCGGATTTGGTGCATTGGGCTCCTATCCAGCTTTCATAATGAATAAGCAAATCGACCAAGGAGGGACTAGGAGCTTGTCAAGTTTGCCATGTACGTTTAATGATCTTCTTAGACTGCTTATTAAGTGTAGGTATCATCCCTGTATAAGATGGCTGTTATTTTATCACAGCTGCATTTGTGTTGCCTAGTCGAGATTCTTTAAGCTTGGGAGAGAGGACAATGGCATACCTTCCTCGTTGTGCTGATACAGACACGGAAGTTAGGAAAGTTGCAATTCAGGTTTGTGCAAAAAGGACTGCTTTGAATTAATTTGTTTGTTACAGCATGTTTCTACCCTTTTACCTAATGTGCAATTTGTATTTCCACATGTGGTATATGATTCTGCTATAAAATATAGCAGAATTGTTTAATGTTTTCATCTTTTGTTGTAACTTATTTCACCAAATTATTTTGATCATATGCCTTTTTCCCCCTTCTAGATCATTGCACTTTTCTTCAATATTTCATTGTCACTTCCAAAGCAGAAGACATATTCTAATGATATTGATCTGGAATCCTCGTATAGTGCTTTGTCCTCCCTTGAGGAGTTAGTCTCTATTGTCAGAAGGGTGAGTATGGTGTCTTAGTTTACTATCTCTTTGATCCACTTAGTCGAGCAACTTATTGAGGTTATGTTTGTATTGTTCTCAGGAGGCATCTGTTGATCAAACTGAGCTATTTCAGAGGGTTGTCTCCTCAGTGTGTATTCTATTATCAAAGGATGAGGTAACCAATTCAATTCAACTTAAATGGAAGTTGTACAATGGCATGGTTGTATTAACATCTGTATACTTGGATAGCTGGTCGTCTTGCTACACTCTTGTACGTTGGCAACATGTGATAAGGTAAAGCAGTCAGCAGATGCTTCCATTCAAGCTATTATCATGTTTATTATCAGAAGAGGCAAGGAGCTACGTGAAGCTGATGTCTCGAGGTTAGTTTATAAAAGATGAAAATTAGATCATTAACATTTTGAAAATTATTATGCTACATGACACTAGAAACACATCTGTGTGTGAAAAATAAGATCTCTATCTGGGAAATTCCAGTTACCCCTATGTCTTGGTTGAGGATGTAGAGGGAGGCGTAGACCACCATCGTTTTTGGGTGCCATGGCTCCACATTTACCAGAGTGGGCTGCAGGAGACATTTTCTAGAGGGCCCTTACAAATCTCAAAGACATAACAATTACCAACCAAAAGAATGACACCAAAGAGGACTATTATGTTCATTTTTAAAAAGTGCATGACAGTCATTTACCAGCGTATTCAGACTGTTTTTGTGATGTGAATATGTGATATTATTTTCTTAGTTACACCTTTTTTCAGGTAGGTGTCAATCTAAGTTTCAGCACAGTGCATCATGTATCCTTTTCTTCATTGCAAGGATCTATTATTTTTATGATCCTATTGTTGATGTTGATGTTGTAGGACAACTCAATCTTTGCTCGCATCTGCTGTTTCTCTTACCGACAAGCACTCACGTCAAGAGGTTATGAATGCTGTATCCATCATTAGTTTTATCTATCATGTATTTGGTTAAATTTTCCAATATCAAATTAACAATATTATGGACTATGAATATGTCTTCAAGCAGCTTTCACCTTAATTTAAGACAGATATCATCCCTAGCAGAAAACACCAATCACATTGTGGTCTTTGATGAGGTTCTATCTGTGGCTGGAAGAGATATCTGTACAAAAGACATACCAAGGATTCGTGGAGGCTGGGCCATACAGGATGTTTTTTATGTAAGTGCTGGGCGGAAGCTGAACACTTGTATTATGCAAGAATACCATGCATTAGGATCTGATTCAATTACATATTTACATATATCAATACGTTATCCTTTGATATATTGTATCTATTGCATTCATTTATGCATTATGGTGTTCATGTATATTTATTGAGCTGTGCAGCAGGATATGTATTCATGTAAGTAGTTGATAATCCTCTGTGATATTTATTCATGCACACTGTATCCTTTCTTATTTGAATTATTGAGCATTTCACTTAAGTTCAAAAATTGAGGACATATTATTCAAAATTTTAGAACTATCATGTACCAAGAATGAAATTTTCTTCCTTATGTTAAATGACCATAGTTTATAGGTATGCAATTGTAATTGTTCCTTTTTCTAAAAGAAAATTTAACTCTTTCTGCAATTATTTGTAAGATCAGGATCTGCATGGCTTTCATGCAGTCCGTGCTTTCATGATTTACTACGCTGTCTATACTTACACCTGTATGGCAATGCATGTTTGAATTACATTCCCTGTTCTGTTAAATATTTTAGAATTATTGTCACCTGAAGACTTAGCAGAATATGGCTTTATAAACCCTGGAGATACACTTTCTTACTGCGTGTTTGATTGTTCGGCCTCCATTTCAGGCATTTTCCCAGCACAAGGAGCTTGCACTTCTATTTCTGGAGTACACTTTATCTATACTTCACAAAGAACCTGTCGTAATAAACAGTTCTGAGAAGGGGGAGAGTACCTCTGAGTCATCAGCTGATGACTGTATTCTACAGGCAACTATGTTTGCTCTCAATGCATTTATGAGGTATTGGTCACCATTTTATGGCTCACTGTTGATGTTGAAAATGGTAGACACCTTTTCCAAAGCTGATTTTACATACTTAAAAACATTCAAACTTTACAGAGGCGGCGGGAAGATTGGGAAACAGGCAGTTGAGCAAAGTTACCCTTCTATTCTTTCGGGCCTTATACTGAAGCTCGGAAGTCTTCATGGTCTTGCTGAATTGGGCCGAAATGAACTTCTAAGGTGACAACTGAACCTATAGTTTTAGTAACTTAACATATATAGGCTGTTTGTGAACTGAAAGGATTGTACTTTTTGTGGGGGATATTATGCAGATCATTGTTAATTGCATTTCAGTCATTTTGCGAATGTGTTGGCGATGTAGAAATGGGAAAGGTGCTTTTCTAAACTTATATTTCTTGCCAAATATGTGAAGTGATTCTGACTATGTCAAAGCTATCTACCATCAATAGATATTAGCTCGAGATGGAGAACAAACTGAGAAGGAGAAATGGATCGATCTTGTTCAGGAAATTGCATGCAGTTCCTCAGTAAAACGACCAAAAGATGTATGTTCTAGAATCTAGAGTATCCTTATATATATATATATTTTTGGTGATATTGTTGATGCAAAATAATTATATATACCATAGGTTCTGCCAACTTGTATTATCTTGTGCAAAGCTCTCCACAGAAATCAGAGGGCTGAAAGGGAGGCTGCTGCTGCTGCACTATCCGAATTTATCCACCATATGTAATTGAATAACTCCCTACCTTTAAATTATGCTTCTTTCTCTAACCTAATTGTATCTGGAAATGCTCTCTATGCCTCTGGTATGCTTAGATTATAGTTCCATATTCAGAATTAGTGCTCAATTTTGCGTGGGGGTCAAAGCAAGCATGGCTTACTTCTATTCTCCACGCCCACTAAACCTACTGATAACCTTCGCTGCTTACTTGTGTGCAGTGAAAAAGAACCTACACTGCTTGAGCAAATGGTTGAGGAACTGTGTCAACATGTTTCTGATGATTCACCAACTGTCAGGAGTCTCTGCTTGCGTGGACTTGTGCAGGTCATCATTCTAAGCACAGCTTGAGTACCTATTTCTTTTCATTACATCTATTTTTTTTATTTCAGTAATATAGGTTTGATTATATTGTTTGACTAACATAGAGTTGAAGGTAATGTTATTTTGATTATATTGCTGAGTGAAATCATGAGATCCATATGCTTTTTGTTGATTACCCATATATTTAATCGTCCTTGATCTCTTTCAGATTCCTGAGAGACACATGCTTAAATACATCCAGCAAGTGTTAGGAGTAATATTAGCGCTACTTGAAGACCCCAACGAGTCTGTTCAATTAACTGCTGTCCAATGCTTGTTAACTGTGAGTTCTTATTTAATGTAATTCTATTTTTTTATCAATATTAACAGAATAATTGAAAATCGTGCACCGGTTTCAGGTTCTTAATTTGTCAGAGCAAGATGCTGTTGGTCCCATCTTAATAAATCTCTTAGTAAGGCTGCGGAATCTTCAGGTAACTATCTGGAACAAGCTTTTTGTTTTTTCTGTTCTAATGCCATGATGCAGGACAATATGCATGCTATCATCTCACAGATTCATCAACACACATACAGAAATAATCCATGCATTTCCTCCAATTCTGCACGAGTGTTGATGTATCTGTGAGATGGTGTTGAAATACAATCCATATTAATTTGGAAGAACCATAATGTCTGCACATAATAGCAATCAGCCATGTAGCAAATTGTGCTTCTGTTGTATTAGTTGGCAATATCATCGAGATCAAAGCACTGCCTTATATTTTTGTCTGTTTTCCTGTAGTAGCCTAAGTGCTTCATAAATTTTTGGGCTGATCTCCTCTGTTCAAAGAACACTCAATTTTTTAATGTTCCATGATTTTTAAGACACTAGTATTTCTTAAATAAGGTTTTGGTGATGCAAGATGATTATTATAGTTCTCTATGGCCCATGGAAATTTATCGTCTTAGGCCCCCAGGTGAACCAAAGGAATTTCGTAGGATAGGAAAATCGTAGGAAATTTTCCTTTAGTGCCCTTTGGTTCGTTGGAAAACGCAGGAACCATTCCTTAGGAATACGATCCCATGACTTCATTCCGAGGAAAAAAGCATGAGGCCTAACCTCATGGAAATCTTCCCGGCGCGAAGAATGCGTGCGCGCCCGCGTCGCGCCACGTTTGTCCTTCTCTGAAAAAAAAAAAAAAACCAGGCCAGCGCATCACTCGCTGAAGGCCGCCGTCTTCTCCCGCGCGGTGCCGGATCCGGCGTATCCGTGGCCGCGGTGCGGATCGCGGATCGTGGCCGCCGGTGCCGGACCGCCGCCTTCCGTCTTGACGCGCGCGGCGGCAGCATCTCCTCCCGCCGGCCAGCGCGGGCGGGAGCTCCCTCCCGGGCGCCCACCAGCCGGCCGCAGACATGAGGGCGGGAGTACCCGGCGGCACAGGGGCGATGGCGGGCGACGGCGCCCTCCACCATCGTGGACGCGCGGCCGCGAGGGAGCCCCCTCCCGGCGGGCGAGCGGCGTAACACGCCCTAGCGCTGATAGAGCCCGGTGGGGCTGCCGGGCGAGAGAGAGCCGGGGTTGCGGCGGGGAACGCCCGGCGTCTGCAGTCCGCCGAGACGGAGAGTGAAGGAGAAAGGTTCGAGACGGAGATGCTGAAAGATTGAGACGGGCGGTGCCGTATATTTCTTTTTCTCTTTTCTTTTTTTTTTATATAACCGGTTCCTACGTTTCACCTGGACCAAACCAAAGGCGCACCTGCGTACTTTTCTATGGGCTCGGTTCCTACGGGATCAGACTAGCGTGCCACCTCGAATCCTGCGATTCACCTATTCCTATCCTTTACGTTCCCAACCATCCAAAGGAGCCCTTACATGTTGCATGACTAAATCACATTCCACTGATGTTCTTTTGGACCCTTCTTTGCTCTTTCTAGATTGTAGATTATTTTTTTTAAAAAAAATGGTCATGTGTTTTAGTTTTTTAAGGAAAAGCACTCAGGTGGTATATTTATGCAATTTTATGCTTTGAAATTGACAGCTCACGACTTAACCTGTTCTGCAATTGTTGTGCCACAGGTCTCAATGAATACGAAAATGAGGTCCAATGCATTTGCAGCTTATGGTGCTTTAAGTGCATATGGTGTTGGTTTGCAGCGCACTGCCTTTATTGAGCAGGTAAGCGTACAGTTCCACTTCAGTCTCTATGTTGCGTGCTGTTATCTTGTAATTTCTTTGTTGAATGCTGTACACAGGGAGGGAGACAGGGCCCGTGCTGTCAGGGCTGCGGCACCGGCCCTAGAGCATAAAATGTTCAATGATTTGTTATTTTTGGAGCTCAATGCAACTTTATTTTTACATGGAATCAAATGTTTTAACTATGTATAAAGCCAGCACTCAGCAGCGTACTTAGCACCCCTCTTGGTTAAGTTCTGGCTCGCCCCTGCTGCTGGTACATGAAGTGTCAAGGCAGTTACAATGTTTCATAATGTTCTGCCATCCATACTTGTGATTTTCTTTAATTTGTTAACTTTTGGAAACTGCAGCGTAGAATTTACAATTTGATGTGCGATTATATTACCCTACTGTTGCTTTTTTTTATGCCACTCCAGGTATTAACTTTTATTACCCCCAACACAGATACATGCCACCCTTCCCCGTTTGATCCTTCATCTTCATGATGATGACCTAAGTGTTCGTGTAGCCTGTCGGGTATATACACTATGGTCTACAACACTCCCCTTACCACACTTTTCTTTGAACTTGCATATGTTACTCTTTGTTATTTTGTCAAAAACAGAACACATTCCAGCTCCTTGCACCATTGATGGAAATAGAGGGCTTGTCTTTGCTCCTCAGCAAGCAGTATTTCGCCTCTGATCGACGGTTTGTTTTGAGCTTCCCTATCTATTTGTTCTGTAATTTGATGTTTTATTTAAAAGTGACAGTTACATTATGTTTTTGCCCTCAGTTCCGATTATGAGGACTTCATTAGGGACTTAACGAGACAACTTTGTCGGTTGTCTCCTGGCAGAGTTGACAGCTACCTAGAATCTGCTATCCAGGTAAAGTCTTCTTATTAGTCATACATACATTAGGAAGTTAGGAACCGAGCCTAGATCAGCTGGTGTGAGGTGTTCGTGTACACTTCCATTATTGAGATGAGTCTTGACTCAAATTTGGGTGCCTATATCTTCTTGATTAAAAAACGGCCTACTCTTAGGTTGCTCAAGTTTTTTAAGTTGTACAATGAGACTACTAAAGCAAACCCAAAAATCTACTCTTAGGTTGCTCAGCTGAAGTTTTTTAAGTTTTTTAAGTTGTACAATTGAGACTACTATAAAGCAAGCCGACTCTCATTTTCACGTTTTAGGCATTTGATGCACCTTGGCCAGTCATAAGAGCAAATGCTGTTTGTTTGGTGAGTTGCATGCTATCCTTTCTAGATGACCAGCGATTCATCGCTCCTTATTTCTCTCAGGTATTAATACTAGACTCTGGTGGTTTATTTAGCCGTAGTCTCAATGAATTGATTAACATTCTTTTGTGTCAGGTGTTTGCTACGTTGGTTGGTAGAATGAGCCAATCGCCAGACGCAATTGTTCGAGCGGCAGCAGCATCTGCGCTAGGCATTCTGATTAAGAGATCTAACATGCTGAGGTCATTGGTTTCACGATATGATCGAGCAGATTCATCACGCAATTCCCAGAGTGGCGATTCTAATAACAAGACACCATCTGAACTTCAAGAACAGATAGAAGGAAGTTCAAATGATGCGCAAGTAGAACAATAATAAAGCTGAAGCCGATCAACCATGTAAATTTACTTGTAAATGTACAGTGTTCTAGCTGTGCAGGCTTGTGTATATTTTGTACTTCCCTTGCAAATAGGAATAGTAGAGCGAATTTATTATGCCATGTCTATAGATCTTCAGTACACCTGTAAAGCAAACCACTCACAGATCGATGATTATTTATTGAATTTTCTCTGATATAACCACGGATATACACTTTCAAATTTCAATCAATACGGTATGATATTCACCTATCACACCCGCAAAACTGAACCTATTTGTGAATTCGCTAACAACCTACCTTGCATTCCTACCTGTCGCCTCTGAGCCAATCCGTTTGTTGCCTCCAGGCATTGAGCGCCGCATAGCAGCCACAGCTGATGAGTCTATAGTTTTAGCCTTTTACGAGAAGCAGCAATTCAATAGTTCAGGAGTGTTGTAGATGTTTTCCTTATCTGATCGGCTGTAGTTTAGGCCAACCTGTTCTATTCTACTCAGCAACCAAAAAAATGACACAACCAAAAAAATGAGACAACCAAAAAAAAAAAGGAGCGAGCATAGTTTATTCTATATGTAGAAAAGGTAAAAAACAAAAAAGATTCTCAAAAAAGAAAGAAAGAAGGGAATCTATGTAGAAAAAGAATATAAAAAAAAGATGACAAAATTGCACCAGCCGGGAATCGAACCCGGGTCTGTACCGTGGCAGGGTACTATTCTACCACTAGACCACTGGTGCTTATTATAATTATGATTGAGCACATGTTTTTAATATGTGGTTCTTTTTGCTGTATCTGTTCCATGCTCGGATATATACCGTACCTGTGGAATCGTGTAATCGTATTTGGCCTTTTCGTCTCACCTGTATGATAGTGCTTTTTTTAAAAAAAGGAACAGGGGGAACAAACCTAGCTGATGGATAATTTTACTCACTAGTACATCTTATGCTGTACCTAAATTGATACTGACTCGCTGATAGCCTTATACATGTCATGCATGAATATGACGTATACTAACATACAGTACACAGTGGCAGTATATTGTGTAAATAGGCAAGTAAACTGTGCTTAGTTTCCCTCGATCGGATGATCTGATCTGACTCTAAAAAAAGTCACTACATGTGTGCTTCGGCTGTTTAATTACCAACCCCAATCTCAGCGGCTTAAGGCCTTCCGCAGTGTGGTAGAGATGCCCTAAAATATATGGGCCCGCAAGTAAAATTGAGGACCGACGTGTAAAAAGTAACTAATACCGAAGCCAAATGGGATGGTTGGGATCCACGTCAAACAAAATCGCATGCACTGTCCTCTATCTTTGGTTTCCCAGAATTCCTAGCTTCACTCCAAATAAGCATCACTACCTACAATGTCGAGAGAGTGATGCCCAAATGCACTCTCTCTGCTTTTGGGCATCACTCGCGGAGCACACTGCGGAAGCCTAATGGACACCGAGGCACATGTCGAAAACTGAACTACACAAGTTGCCGATGGTCATCATTTCTCTCTAATTTCTCCGGCAAATGCTTAGCACATCGTTGTTTCTGTTTCATGATTGCGATGTACCGAGCTAGTGGCGTACATATGTACATTGACTTCCTCCACTCGAAAAGGAAGAACAACTAACAAATTAAATGCCTTTTGGAACTAACAAATTAAATAAAGCAGCCAAGGACGCTGACGGCTCGATCCATTCATACATCCAACGCAGGGCGCTAGGTGTAGCTTGCCTCTCTCCTTCCAGTCTCCACCATGCATCCTCTCTCAGCGAGCTGAGATCTCGCGGAGATGAGATTAATTTGGAGCATACATTTTTGTTGCAAACAATTGACGAATAAAGGATGAAAGTAAAACAGAAACCGCAGGAGACACTTCACTGTATCAAGAGTCGGGTTACAACGCCGTATGTCGGCTAAGAAGAGAATGTATCACCAAGTGGAAACCCTAATAGGGGCTAGCTTCCGCTTCGCTCCGTTAGAAGTCGGCCTTTATAATGTGCAACAGGATTGGGTCATAACACTACAGAATCGGGCTGCTTTGCCGAGTGCGGGGCGCACTAGGCAAAGGCAAAGCCATTCCGAAGCCATTGCCGCGTGCGCGCGACCCCCCCACTTTCGGCAAAGAATTACTCGGCGAACGATTCTTTGCCGAAAGTGCCAAATGTCGGGCACTCGGCAAACGTTTACCGAGTGCCATGTCGATCTTTCGGCACATGAAACGTCGACCGTTAACTGAGCGGCCTTTGCCGAAGTCTTGAGTCCGGCACTCGGCAAAGATTTAAATTTTTAAAAAAACTTTGCCGAAAGTGCCATGTCGATTACTCGGCAAATTATTTATTTTACAAAAAATAATAAACTTTGCCGAAAGTGCCGGGATAAAAAAACACTTTCGGCAAAGTAATGGTTACTTTGCCGAGTGCCACCTCACACTTTCGGCAAATCTGCCATTTTAGGCTGCAGGCGTGCCCAGCTCGGCACTCGGCAAATCTGGGTTTTTTTTTTTTTTTTTTTTGCTGTTTTCTGCCGCAAATATTGTTGCTGCAAATATATATATATATATATATATATATATACACACATATATATATATATATACCATATGCATCCATATATACACATAAACCACATATATCACCAATTCACATATATAGTGCACATATATCACAAATTCACATATATAATCCACATATATCACAAATTCACACATATAGTGCACATATCCAACACGTCCAACATCGAAACAAAAAAGAACATGTCCAACATCCAAACGAGATCCATCACGAAGGCAACATGTCCAACATCCAAAAGAAATCCATCGAACATAATCACCCGGCAACTCACCGCCCGACCCGTGGCCTCCCCCGGTGCGAAGAGTGTGAGGGGCCCTCACCTTGCCCCGGATACCACCCATGCTGCGGCGCCGATGCGTACGTCCACCCGTGGTGTGTAGGAGGGACGTGTGGAAGCCCGTAGTGTGGCTGCTGCGTGCCCGAAGGAGGAACGCCACCTGGCCACGTGTACTGTGGAGTCGGGCCAACCGGATGGGGTGGAGAAGGTCCACCTGGAGGAGTCGGGTTCGAACCCTGTGACAGTGGCTGCATAAAGGAGAGGCGATCTCATTAGTACCTGTAGGTGAGCCGCACAAGCCAAAAAAATAAACAACAACATATACTCACCGGAGTCCCTACAGGAGGAGGAACGGGAAACGGGGGTGGAGCGAACAGCGAGGTAGGCAACGGAGGCAGGGTCACACCCGGGATTTGGAGGCCCTGGAAGAAGGCCGCCACGTCCTGCATCTGACGCGCCGAGTATTGCTGGTATGCCTCCAACTCCCGCCGATGGGCCTCTGCCTGGGCCGCCTGCCTGGCCTCAAACTCTGCTGCCTGGGCCGCCTGCTTGGCCTCCAACTCTGCCATCCGAGCCTGCAATATTACACCCGTAATGTTGAAACAATGCATAGGCAACGCACATGTGTACAACCAGTGAACGACGAATGAAACTGTAATTACCTGAAACGCCTGCATCATCTGCGTGGAGCTCTGCTGCCGAGGTGCTATGGGGATGTCGGAGGAGGTCGTACTCCTTGAGCGAATCTCGCTCAGCCTACGAACAGAGGACGGGTCGATCGCGCTGTTGGCCATCCAGTACCGGCCGTGCTGCTTCCCTCCTCCCAACCTCATCACGAGGTCTGTGTCTAGGGGCGCGGTGGCTGGATCGAAGTCGTCCCCATAGCGCTGCTTTGCCGCCTCGGTGTACTGGGTAAGCTTGGGGTAGACGCGGGCGTTGGTGTATGCCTCGGGCCCCTTCGCCGGGTCGTAGACGTTGTCCTTGTCAGTCGATCTGCCGCTGTGACTCAAGGCGAACCCCGCGTACTCGCTGATGTGCTGGTTTTCATGCGAAGCGGACTGCGAGGAGAACACAGAGATGGTTAGAAGTGGAGATTTGAGCGCTTGAATAAAAAAATCAACAGAATCGTACCCATCTTTCCATATACACTGGGAGGGGCACGCTCCCTTGGTGGTGTGGCTTCCCTTCCATCTCCAAGCGACATCTCTAACAAAGTCTCTTAGTCTCGTACGTCTCCTCCAAGAGCCACTTGTCCACAATGGCCTCCCAGCAGTCCTTGTACTTGCTGTGCCACCACCCCGGTTTACATCTGCATGACATAGCAGAGGATGAATGGAAGCCTGCTTATTTTTCATTGAAGGAATCAGAATAAATGTGTTCTACGAACCTGGATGTACTGGTCCCTGGTGAGGTCGGTCTCCCTCTGGAGCATCATCTCCCTTGCTTCATGCTTCCTCACCACCTTGCCAAGCACGTCAGCGTTGAAGGAGATGATGCACTGGACACGTGCCTCATGGTACAGGTCCTTGAGTCGGTCTCGGCAGACCTTGTCCTGCACTTTAGCGGCCAGCGCCTCTTGCCCCGCCTCGCACGTGAAGTAATCCTGCATACAGACAACATGTATCATTCTATTATTTTAAAAACATAGTATTTAAAAAACGTGAAGTAATCCTGCATACAGACTCACCTAGAACTCCGTCTTGATCTTCGCCGCAAGGGCGCCCTCCTCCACGCGCATGAAGTGCTCCCACGTATAGGGCGGCTCCCTCACCGCCCCGACGTTCACCATGCCAGGGTAGTTCGATTTGTCGGGGAGGCTCGGATGCCATTGATATGGCGCGAACGCCCCTCCGCTTACAATCTTCTAGTTCTTTGCCGCGAGCCATTAAGGCGAATTGTTAGTCCGAAGTTCGATTTTCAACATGTCATATGAACAAGTAGTGAAAATATCAATGGCTACTTGTCACCGTGGGGGTCGGATCACCGGGCGGCGGGCAAAGGGATCGTCCCCTCCGGGAGGGTCGAGGCCCCGCTTGGTAGACCCCTCGTCAAACTCGAGGAAGACGTCTCGAGGGGTGTCTCTTCGGCACCGGTGTCCGAGTCCGAAGAGGTGTGGGTCGGCGCCCTCGACGACGGCCCCGGCTGGCCCGACGACAACCCGGTGGCCCGACGAAGAAACAAACTCAAGCCGCCTCGTCGACGGGCGACGTCGGCCGCGCCTCGGCGACGTCTCCACCGTCGGGTCTTTGCTCGTCGGCCTCCTCCTCGTCGGCGTGGGGAGAGGGTGGGGAGGGCCTCGCGTGAGGGACCGGACCCCCGTCGACGTTGCCGCCTTCCGCCCGGCATTTTGTCGAGTCCTTGCAAAGACAAAGAGTAAACCAATTAGTATTGCAAAATGAACGAAACATAATTGAAAGGTAACAATAATAACAGAATAGTATTACATGATTTAGAAATTATCTCCCCGAATGGCAAAGGCTGGCATGTAGTCATCACTATCACTATCACTAGTGTAATCATCAATGTCACCATCCTCATCATCCGTATCGCCCTCGGCATGTGCATCGCCCTCCACAACTCCTTCTTCGCGCACCATCCTCCATCGTTCAAGAATTTGTAAGTCCTTAGCATCCTGTACCTCATCACCCTCGTCCTCATCGATGGCGTTGTCTACTTCCATGCCCATCGTGAAAAGAATGTCTATCTCCAAATGTCCTTCTAGCCCCTCGGGTTGATAGAACTCTTCGATGTTTGGGTCAAGGTTGTAATCATCATCGTTCGAACGGGCGCTTTACCGTGCGGCGATACCGCTGCACAAGGTACCAACCCGCAAGGTCCTCGTGTTTTTGGCACGCCCATAGGAGGTAATAAACTTGTGTGGCGTGTATATTAGCCACAATATAGACATCCTCTCCTCCATATACGGAATCCTGTCGAATTTCGACTTGCCCAATCGTAGGGTCTACTTTCGTGTCATCGAGGATCGAACCAATGGCATTTGAATACCACTAGCTTGAGCTCTTTAGGACCCCCGACGTTGAGCTCATATATTTCTTCGACTATGTCGTAATAGTCCTTCTTATCCAAGTCGGGCGTCACGAACTCCGGTGCACGTTGTTTTGCGGTTGGGCCGACTCTCCTCGTAGCTTCGTCGAAAGCGATAGCCATTCACATCATAAATGGTGAATGAGTTGACCCTACTGGGGGAAGCCATTGCCCACCTGTTTTAAATCTTCGCACATTTCGGTATCGTGCGGGCACTGCAAGGTGAGGCCACGCACATCGTTACATTATATGTTACTAGGACCAAAGTGGAATATCAAAGTCGAACGAGGTTAGTTGGATGGTACCTTTGAACGTAACCGGGAAATAAAATCGGGCTGCCCATTTTTTAGAAGATTGTCTTCTTGTTGCAAGGTAGGAGCCCCATTCCCTCTCTCGGTGTTGACCAATAAATTCCCTGAAAAACAAGGCAAGTGGGTCGGATCGATAGGTGGAGGATAGTGACCGCGTATGGAACAAGCTCATTGAGAACTTACTGGCGATAAGGAGCCACTTCGTCAAGGTTCAACAACACATAGAGCATGATAGTGCGCCACTCATCAAAGGACAAGTGCTTGTGGGTAGCTACGCTTCCTCTTCCGACTTGCCCTCCGAAAAAGGCCGAGGTTCGATGAACTCTCGTCGGCGTTGTAACGAGGGGTAGGATTGTGGACGCTGGGAAGTTTCTCAATATAGTACGCCTGTGTGAAGGTCGACACCTCCTATAGAATGTATGCCTCTGCCACGGAAGGCTCAATTTTGGCTTTATTCCTGCATTTTCTTCGAAGTACCTTGAGAGCCCTCTCGATTGGATAGCACCAAACGGGCTGCACGCCCCCAATCGTGCCTCGCTAGGAAGGTGCAAAATCGGTCTTTGCATCATCGACGGGAAGAAGCCAGGTGAAAATATCATCTCCAACTTGCGGATCAACACAGGTGCGGACGCTCCGGATCGGCAATCGCATCCCGAGATAACTCCTTAACACAAAGCGGCGGAAGAAAAAGCTCAACTCTGCCAGGCCGCCGCCACACTGGCTCGGAGAGGTATCCCCGAGTCATCGCAGGAAGGATCTGCTCAATCCATATGTGGAAGTCATGACTCTTCATCCCTAAGACTTTCATAGTCTGCAAGTTCACTCCCCTACTCGGATTCGCCGCATACCCATCGGGGAACGATAACGCGTCTTCATCCACCGTAGTACTTCCTTCCTATCGACCCTTTTGATGATGTAGTCGGCCGGGCCTTTTTTCCATCTCTTCCCGGGGCTAGGGGTCTCTATCACTAGCTTTGGTCTATTGCACATCATCTCTATGTCAAGTCTAGCCTTAACGTTGTCCTTTGACTTCTTAAGGTCCATGGTTGTTGCGAAGAGTGCCTCGGAGATATTCTTTTCTGTGTGCATTATATCGATGTTGTGTGGAAGAAGAAGATCCTTGAAGTAGGGGAGCTTAGTCAAGCCCGATATATAAGTCCACATGTGTGTGGTAGCATATCCAACAAAACAACCTTTCTTTTCATCGATTTTGAGACCCGGCTAGCTCGGCAAGGACCTCTTCACCGGTCATAAACTTTGGGATGGGGTCGGTGACTTCAACACCTTTCGTGAAGTGCTTTTTGTCTAGTCCGAATTCATGGTTCTCGGCAGAATTGACGATGTTTGTCAAACGAAGAATACTTGCCACCCTTGTTCGCCCGGTGAACATCACAAACCCTTGCATGTTGGGCAAAGGAACTTCCCATGAACACACCACGCTGAATATGCCATAAGCCGAAAGTCATGCATTGAATACAAGTACCACGCATGCATTGTAAAGTTCGTCTTTGTAGCTCTGGTCGTGCACGTCAAGACCCCCATTTTGCCAAGCATCTTGCAATTCATCCCACACTGGGCCGCATGAACACACCCATATTGTTGCCCGGGTGCCCAGGTATTATCAGCGTCAAGAACAGGTGCTTGAGCTCAAACATGACACCAGGGGGAAGATTGAGAGGGATCACGAACACGGGCCAACAAGTGTACGGGGCCGCCAACATTCCGTACGGGTTGAACCCATCTGTTGCGAACGCTACGCGTATATTTCGAGCCTCCATAGCTTTTTTAGGATGCATATTATCGAAGTGCTTCCATGCATCACCATCCGATGGGTGTACCAACTTCTCAGGACTGTATCTTTTGCCCTTCTTGTGCCATGTCATTTGTTTCGCGGACTCCTCTGTCATGTACAGCCGTTGGAGCCTCGGTACGAAAGGAAGGTGTCGTAGGACCATCTCGGGGATCTTGGACTGTTTCTTCCTGCCATCACTACATTCTACCTCCACAAACCTAGAGGCTTTGCACTTTGGACAGTGCGTTGCTTCCTTGAGGTCTCCCCTAAATAGGACGCACCCCTTTGGACAAGCATGGTACGACTCATACGGCATCTTGAGTCCACGAAGGAGTCTCTGTGACTCGTACGTGTTCTTCGGCAGGACGTGACCCTCTGGAAGCAGTTTGCCAATAACTGACAACAGGGTGTCGAAGCCGTCTCGACTAATGCTCAATTGCGACTTCAACGCTATAAGGCGTGAAATGGCATCCAACTTCGTAACCATTGTCTTCGTGAAGGGGCCTTTGCGTGCCGCCTCCATCATCTCGTAGAACGCCTTTGCGGTTTCCTCGGGTTCCTCCTCCAATCCTTCATTGAACCGTGCATCGTGAAAGTCTGCCATCATGTCTGCCATCCCGGCATCTGCATCATACTCCTCGAGGAGGGGCCTCACCACGTCCTCTCTAATACGATCGACTTCACCGTGGAAGATCCAGCGGCTATAGTTTGGGACGAATCCGTGCTTGTAAATATCTTTGCCCATATCAACCTTTCGTTTCTTTTTCTTGTTCTTACATTTGCTGTAGGGACACGGCATCCGAATAGACCCTTTAGCAGCTGGGCCAAATGCATGCTCCAGGAAAGCATCGGTCCCCCTAATCCATTCAAGGCTCTTACTTGCGAAGCCCGTGTACATCCACTCACGGTTATCCATCCTCTGTCATACGCCCATGTCAGCGAGCCATATAACCAGCAATTGCATCTACACGGCGTTCGTACCATCTAATAGGTGAGGGATAGGTCCTAATCCCACCCGAGGATGCGTAGACAAGGTTAGCTTCCATGCTCCGCTCCTATCCGACACGGAATTTCGGCACCTCCTCCCGTTCTCCGATACGTCCCGGCGGGAGAGTGTGTATCCGGAGAACAACGGGAGGTGCTGCCGAAAATCCGGCTCGGACGGGGCGAGCATGGATGCTAACCCATCTACGCATCCACGGGCTGTCCAAAACGTGGACAATCCGAAAGCAGATCACGATCGCAGATATGCACAGATCGCGCATACCAACGCCTGTATCTCTTTCGGACGGAGACGCCCTAACCGGGTCACGCTATGTAAGACAACTACAAGGACGGGCCGGAGGTGATTAATACCTACGGTGTCGGTGGAGACACGGTGCAGCAAGACACGTTGGCGCCGCCACGGGACGATCGGGTCGCCGAGTCCCTCCCACGAGATCCTCCTACAAAACAAGGGCAAAAAATAGTTAGTGTTGACTCAAAATTTGGTGAGAACCTCCCCCCGCACGGGAGGTTCCCAAAACCTACAAAAAACATGGCACGAAGGCCAACAACCACATATATATACCGAATATGGGCACGAAGGCCAACAACCACACTCAGAGGGTCCAGATACTAGAGGGGGGGGTGAATAGTCCTTTCTAAATCTAATTGCAAGCAAATATAATGCAATTGAAACTATTCTTAGCCAAGACTTCACCCCTCTAGCTATGACTCTAAATCACCTCACAAAAGATCCTACACAAAGCAAATGAGGTGATAAGCCTAGCTTGAGCTCCTAACCGTTTCTATTGCAAGGTCACACAAACCTATGCACTAGTACTTCAAAACAAAGGTGAGCTCCTACACAATTCTAATGAGCAAAAGCACTAAGCCAACCTAAGCTCACTAGATGCACAATGGACAAGGCGACACACGCCTAACCCAAAGGCTCAAATTACTTAGCTACACAAACTAAGCAAAGCAACTAACAAGCTACACAAGCTAGTAATTGCAAGAGCTACTCCACAAGCACAAGCACAAGATATATATGAATGTAAATGCAAAGCTTGTGATTTGGAGAATGCAAACCACCAAAGAGTAGACAAGTTGACACCGGTGATTTTTACGAGGTATCGTAACTTGCCACTATACTCCTAACCAACACCTACCTAGATGGTTCCACTCTCCGATCACTTGCCTCTCAAGGCACGCCTAACCGCAAGACACCACTCAAGTGAGCCTATCACAAGGCAAAGACACCACACACGCAAGGGAGGTACTCAGACACGCTCTAGTAGTGATGCTCTTCACGATCCCCGTGAGCTCAACCTCTCACAAATCCTCCTTCGAGAGCACCGCACAATCTCCCGTGCCACGCTCTTGCCACCAAGCCGGGAGGTGGCAACCTCCCAACAACAAACACACCGGCTTGCAACAATCACCTGTGCCACAAATTCTCTCAACAACCTAGAATCACACTTTGATTTGGATGAACACTATCAATCACAAGTAGTGGGAGGGCTAACAACCACCAACCCACCCGAACAACTAATACTCGATCAGAAGCAACTCGGCCCACGACCAACGGCCGGCGTCCGCCACTTAACTATTTACTAACTTCTTCCTCCTCAACTAACACCACCACGATTACCTAACTACTCCCGCCTCGCAACTTCCCAAACCTTCAACTTCCCCGCCTGTGCCAACCACTAAGTCCTACTCATTTTTCACCGAAAGCTATCCCACCAACACCACCAAGTGTACATCACCATGTGCTGTTAGCATTTTCACAATCATTTCAAAGGCCTTAACCAACTCCTAACACATCGCAAAGTTAGATCGCTCAGTGGCACTAGATGACCGATACTTTGCCCCTCTTGATAGTAGCTTCTATCCTAAACCCGGTCATAAACTTCTCTAAGCTCCTCATGACTTCCCTAACCTTTGCCTTGCGCACCATTCCGCTCCATCTCCAAGTAACACTGCACCAACACGATCACTGATATGATCCACTTCATATCATCACGTGAACCCATCGATCTTGACCTACTTGCTCTTCAACCACTTGCCCAAGCTTCACCGCCTAGACTTGCCCTTCACACTTGCAACCTCCTCCATCAAGCCAAGCCTTGTCTTGATCTTCACCACCTTGGTCACATGACTCCATGTCATGTTTCATATGCAATAAAGCTCCTTCATGCATCGGCTCATGTGAAACTAACTTCCCTACTCAATCACACATTGTTAGTCCACCTAATGTTGTCACTCAATTACCAAAACCAAAGGGACCTTTCACCACCAATATATCAACAAAAGCCATTTACTTTACTTCTTTTCCATGCGGATGAAAGTATTCAAGTATTACCATAACAATTTCTACTAACCCTACAACTACTACTAACAACTACTAACACTACTAATACTAAGAGCTACTTAACTATTTACTAACTACTACTACTAACCCTACAACTAACACTACTAACTACTAGTACTAACCACTACTAACCACTACTACTAACCACTACTAGAAGGGTTTACCTTGGCAGCGGGGCGGCAAGACAACGGTCGGACGACGACGGCCGATCACCCGGCGAAGAACACGAAGAAGAACGACGGCGTCCACTTTCTTCCTCCTCTCCTTCCTCTTCTTCCTCCTCCCCTTCCTCTTCTTCCCTTCCTCCTTCTTCCTCCTCTCCTTCCTCTTCTTCCTCCTCTCCTTCCTCTCTTCTTTCCTCTTCTTCCCTTCCTCCTTCTCTTTTCTCCTCACCTTCCCGCCTCCCTCTTCCTCCACACCTGCGCCGGGATACGGCGGCAGCGGCGGGGGCCAGCGCGGCGAGGCTGGCCGGCGCCGGCGGCCCGGGCGCCGGGCGGATCGGGCGCGGCGGGGGCGGGCGGCGCCGGGGCCACGCCGCCCGGCGAAGCTTGCCCGGCGGGCGAGGCGGGTCCGGCGGCGGGGCCGGGCCGGATCCGGCGCGAGGGCGGGCGCGGCGTGGTAGGTGAAATGCGGGCGCGGCGGGCGGGCGGGGGGCGGGTGGTCGGTGGTAGGTGAAATGAGCTGAAATGGGGGTCGCCAATTATTAGTTTGCCGAGTGAAATGCGGCACTTTCGGCAAAGGTGTTTTATTTTTTTTTCAAAATCGTTTGCCGAGTGCCACGCAGCAAGGCACTCGGCAAAACACCCTTTTCCGAGTGTCAAGAAATGGCGCTCGGCAAATTGCTCATTTTTTTTTGTTTTTCGTCCCATATTTTTTGTGTGGCCTTGGTACAGTAATTACATCTCATGTTCAAAATTTGGGACAATTTCAAGTTGTTTTGCTATATTTCATGAATTATTTCTATTTTCTTGCGGTTTACTGGAGCACTCCAAATTTGAGCTGCGGGTACATGAAATAATGGAATGTGGTCATTCAAAAAATGTTATTCATGATGTTTGGCGTATGTTTAGGCTCAATCCGGGAACTTCAGAGATTACGAAGATTTTTGTGTCGGAACATGACGAGTTACATGCGAGAAAAGTGTTTTAAAATTCTATAAAATCAAACGAAGTTTAAAAATCACGAAACTTGGCAAGGTGTCTTGCCATCTCATGAGAGGCTGTGGTAAAAATTTGAAAAAGTTTGGAGCAAGTTGTGGCGTTGGATGCCTAAAACTCAGGACATCTCCACACTTGTGGCGTCGGATGCCTAAAACTTCGGACATCTCCACACTTATCAAATGTGAGTTTTAGGCATCCGACGTCACAACTTGCTCCAAACTTTTTCAAATTTTTACCACAGCCTCCTCATGAGATGGCAAGACACCTCGCCAAGTTTCGTGATTTTTAAACTTTGTTTGGATTTTATAGAATTTTAAAACACTTTTCTCGCATGTAACTCGTCATGTTCCGACACAAAAATCTTCGTAATTTCGCGCGAGTTCCTGGATTGAGCCTAAACATACGCCAAACATCATGAATAACATTTTTTGAATGACCACATTCCATTATTTCATGTACCTGCAGTTCAAATTTGGAGTGCTCCAGAAAATGCAAGAAAATAGAAATAATTCATGAAATATAGCAAAACAACTTGAAATTGACCCAAATTTTGAACATGAGATGTAATTATCGTACCAAGGCCACACAAAAATATGGGACGAAAAAACAAAAAAAAATTAATGGTTTGCCGAGTGCCGTCCCGCACTCGGCAAAAGGTTCTTTGCCGAGTGTCGAAACGCACGGCACTTTCGGCGAAGGTACTTAGTTTGCCGAGTGTCTAACGGTTGACACTCGGCAAAGGTAACGGACAACGAGGCCGTTTGGTCCCCGTTATTCTTTTACCGAGTGTATTAGTTTGCCGACGGTTAGGGCACTCGGCAAAGATGTAATTTACCGAGTGTGGAACTTTGCCGACGGTCCGCACTCGGTAAAGAAGTCGTGCCGAGTCTTGAGTCCGGCACTCGGCAAAGATCCTCTTTGCCGAGTGCCCGACTTTTTGCTGTCGGCAAATGTTTCTGCACTTGGCAAAGAAGCGGATTCCTGTAGTGTAATTCAACAATTTTAGTCACTCTGGCAAATAAATTAAAGAGCCGATCGTCGAGCACTGGAGAGAGTTTGATGATGACAAGCATGACAACACGACTCCACGAGAACTAGGCAGCTAGCCAGAGGGGCCCTCCCAAACAGCGTGCACGCATCACCACCGAAAAGGTGGGCAGTCCGGGGCAGCCAGGCGAGCGGGAACACTCGCGCATGCACTCGCGCTGCCGGCGGACCCAGAGCGGAGAGGGCACCTCGCGTCGGATATCCCCGCGAGATGCCGCCCCGTCCGGCGGCCGGCCGGCCTCATGTCATGCTCATGCATGTGGGGGAAAAGAAAGTGCATTGCACGCAGCAAAACTAAAGACCGAAGGAGAAAGCCACGCGCGCCAAAGTTGCAGTTGTTGGTGGCATCAGCATCACCCCGGCCGAGAAAGCGCTAATGCTCGCCGCATATCCGCCGGAAGATACCCTTCCCCCGTTGCGCAGGCACCGGCCACCGGCACTGTGGTTATTGCGCGCCCGCACCCTCGTTTCTCCAGGAATTGCAAAGCTTCACTGATCAGGCCAAAGCAGGCGAAAAGCTCCTTTGAGGAGCTGGTGCTGATACTGGTTCACGAGAAGGCGATGTGGGTCAGTGCAAAATCAGGGACGACGGATTTAATATAGTTAGGTGATGGCAAAGGCTGGCTTTGGCTTTGGGAAAACGTACCCTTGTTCCTGCAGGAAATAAAGCCCCTCGAATCCTCAAAGAGGCAGCCATGGCTCCACATAAAAGCGCCCAATGGGAGCTCCATCTTCTCCCTCTCTTAAGCCCCACGTATGCCGCCCAGGGCGGCAGGGGGCCGGCAGGCTCGCTAGCTGCTCCATGACACCATACATCATCTAAGCAAGCACGCACACAAGCACACACGCACGCAATGATCTATCTATCTACCAGCTTATTATGTCGTCATCATGCATGGCTGTCATCTTATTCTGGAGCTTATTAGTGCGTGTCTTGGCAATGGAAGCTGCGTGCACATCGACGGGAGGGCGGCGCCTACCTAGCTGTAAGGCGGCGTGGGTTCGTCGCCATGGAGCTGCCAGCTGCTGCTCACCTTGTTGTTGAGGAGTGGTGGTGGCCATGGCTTCGATATGATAGCCGTCGACGACAATAGCGGCGGCGAGTTATCTCTCTACTAAGGTAGGGCAACTTGTATCCTTTGGCAATTGTTCTCATCTATCTGTGGGTCTCTATTGGTGACGGACCGGTACGGTGATGGTAGGAGAGGAGAGGGTGAATAACCTTGTGTTCTTGGAGGGTTTTGAAAGTGTGGTATGTATGAATGATAAATGATATAACCTTTGGTGTTTGTATACACGTGTTTCTCGCTTGTTGATCTAATAGTTAGTCATCAGTTTGCCTTGGAGTTGGTGTGCTACTACTCCTTAAGGATATATGAATTTATTTATATACTGTATGCATGTAGTATATAAGTGGTGTGCAAAATGTTCATGTAATTCGTGAGTAATCGGCATGGAACCCCTCTTTGTGGGAGGCTGCGCCTATTGTAAAAATATTCCCTCCCAATGCGCACTGTTACGTGATGTAAAAAACTCTCTTACTTAAATACAAAGATCGCAAGTGTTTTACGTATTTGAGAAAAAGATGTTCATGTAATCCGCATCCACATCTTCATACGTTGTTTCCTGTTTGATCCACAGTCCTTTTTCTTAATAGAAACGCGAGCCACAACCAAAATCTCGATTGTATTTGTGGGCTTGATTATGCTTTTGTACGTTTTTCTAATAAAAATTATGCTTTTGTACGTTATTCAAGTGTCTTAGACCAACTTTGTATGTAGATCAGTATGTTGGATCGCAAGATCTACAGGATTTTGGATCATCACGTATATTTGCCTACATTTATTTTTAACAGAAGTTAACTTTAGTGGCGCAAGCCCCTCGAGATTCCTAAAAAGTGTGAACCTAAATTATAAAATGTACTTATTGGTTTAATTAACTTCAACCAGATGAGGTGGGAAACAATCAGTCACGGATATATAGTTCTTGGGTCATATATAGCATACTAGGAGAGCACCCCGTGCGTTGTCGTGGGAATCGCTGGTAAAATTATACTACTTATATGCACTAATATGATTGGATATACATACGTTACTAAATGATTTTTTAGCATTGGATAAATAAATATATGTTAGTAAATGATGTAGTTTGCTAATGTGAATAACTTGAGTGGAGGCAAAATGGCATGTGTTAGTTGTATGTGTTAGTGGATGATATGTGGACACTTTTCCATGTCGAGATTGTTGAATGTGCTAGTGTGATGTTTGAGTGGATGATGATGTGGACATTTTGCATGGCTAGTAGGGTTTATCTTTATAAGAGATATAGATATAGATATAGATTTGAAAAATATTCGGAAGAAGTTTTCCGACATTTATTGACAGAGAAGATTTCTTGGACCATGTATATAATTCCGCTTCAAAAAACTGTAACGTCATTTATCACACAAGTACTTTCAATATTGCAAATAATAGAGGAGAAAATAAATCAGATGCATATGTGAAACAAAACTGTATATAGATGGAAGGTCATCTGGTAGCTACGTTGGCTCTTGTCTTCTCTCTTCTCTGAACCCAATTGAATTGAAGCCGATCCTGCTGTCAACTCTATAAGATCTTGGCCATACAACACTTAGAGAATTGAAAATGAGGCAAGTGACGGTTCATTCAGAGAACAATAATCAGGATATCAAGGCTTGCAATCATTGGGGACATGAGATCACAGAAATTCAACAAATCATAGTTTTTCGTAGTTCAAGATATGAGATCCTGCTGTCATATGCGTACCGGTGAATATCAAATCAGAACTGAGGATATTTAGTAAACTTTCCCTTGAACCAATTACCAGGAGTTTTATTTCAAATTAAATACTTACTGTGAAGCATTATTGCTGTTCACAGAACACAGATATTTTTTTAGTTTTTTTATTTTTCGATTGAAAACATAAACAAGGATATACTAATGAATTTATAAAAATCATAAATAAAATAAAGATTAGGAACTGTTTTAAACTGATATAGGAACTGGTTTTGATTTGTGGCGAAAATTGTCACAGATTATTGGGACTAGCAAAATGCCCGTGCGTTGCAACGGGTGATGAACAACATTATATTATTACCATCAAATAACTTTTAGGGCTACAAGATTTAGTCTCTCTTATTAAGTTTGTCTTGATATCTTGTATGACATTGTTCGCATCTCAACGGCGCTTCTTCGCTCTGAAGTCTTAGTCCCATTGTCCTTGACCTCGATGGATTGATGCTAGTTCTGCAACTCGTGACGGCCAGCACCCCCCATGTCACATTTGCACTGCTTCGCTCCGGAGTCGCAATCCCCTCACCGTGCGCCTTGAGATCAGGCTGTTCCATGCCAAATAGCGAATCAGGACGGAAGACGGCAAGCCTCCGATCCCAAAGTCAGTAGGGCACCATGGCTTCACCGTCACGCCATCACCAAGCGGTATGTCTAAGCGGCGTCGTGTTCCGTCTATATCATATCGTATCCTCTGGTCAAGATTATTAGATTAAGCAAACCGGCAAGAAAATATCATGTTCGTAGTACATACTGGACTTGCATGCCGCATGGGCCTCCGGAATCCCGTGATGGCACCAGCCGACACGTAATTTTTTTTTCTTTTCCTGTTATTCTATATTCTATATATATGTATTAACGCGGGCTTCTTCGTATTTGCACCGGACTCGTGTTTGCACCGGATTCATGGGCAGGCAGAAAAAAAGAGATGAACCAGAAATTTTTTTCTTTTATTAGTAGGTATAGATTAGCTAAGAGACTTCGGCCATGAATACCGAGAAGGAGAGTGACTCTACAAAACTGTCGGATATATTTCTAATCTAGAACATTGATCTAAAAACGGATGGCTCAGGATGATGATGCGTATTGCTATTGTATTTCAAGATTTATTTTTCTAAAGGAAAATGGCAAAAAAAAACAAATGATGTCATCGTATGATATCATCAAGCTAGCAATTGGATCAGCTAGGATGGAGGCCATGACCGGCGATGGTGCTATAGCATCGCTGGAGTCCGATGGAAGGAACGTACATGCCTCAGTTTGCCACGGGACCAGTACTGGGAGATTGATTGAGGGGGTAAAGGTGAGCTCACATAAGGGGTTCTCGTTGGTGGTAGACTGGAGGAGATACGTATAACGCCTAGAGCTCGTCGGAGCGGCAACAGCTTCCTTCGATACATCGGCTGCGGCGTGATGCTGCTCACGCATGCTGGTTACGGCCAAGTTCAAGCTGGGCCGTGTCAACGACGAACTGGGCCTGCAGGATTGTCGATTTAGATTCAGTCTTTGTTGTCTTGTGATTTTGGGACCGGACTCAAAGTGGACAGGAGTCTATTTTTAGACGGACTCTTAACGAGGACAGAAAAGAGTATCGGCGCAAAAGAATAGTGGAGCTTTTAGCGGAAGGAAAAGCGAAAAAAAACAGGTGGAAAAATAAGGCCCGGTAGAAAAAGGAGGTGAAAAGCCCGGTGAAAAAGCCCGGTGAAAAGCCCGTGAAAAAGGAGGTGGGGACCGAAATTTTCTCTTTTTATTAGTAGGTATAGATATATAAACAGATCCAAAAGGTTGTCCCGTTACAAGCCCAATAGATGATGGGCTTTCCAATTTTAGCCCATGTTTGCCTGACAATAAAACACAGTTTCAGTAGATACTATTCTATATAGTATCAAAAAAAAAAGGTCAAGTATACTCTTCCTTCATATGAATTTCCAGTAAAGTTTTTGTTCCAGAAGCAGATTGGATTTGAAACCCAAATATATATGAATTTCGCATATGCTTCCAGAAGTATTCTCTTGATGGTACACTACCTTCTGCTTCACAAGCCTTAGACTGTAAAATCATATTACCAAAGCATTCTTCATTAACCCTATTTTGCAATGAAAATGCAAGCTACACGGTCAGCCATGTGCTGTCTGCTCACGAGCAAGACAACAGACGGAGACATAAGCGTACTGATACACACTTGAGTTATAGAGCAAGCCTAATTTACATATACTTCTTATTGGAAGGATTGTTATCCATTCTGCAGCTCGTACCCTACGCTCTTCTGCCTTCAGCTGCTTCAGTAACTGATGACGATGAGCAGCCCAATCGCCGTGACGATGATTGTAGATGGCACCCCGAACCGGAGGTGGCTCCAGAAGGTGAGGTTGTAGCCAAAGAACTGGGCCCGCCTGGCCTGCTCGCAGACAATCAGATTCGCAGCAGAACCTAGGAGAGTGAGGTTCCCAGCCACGGTGCTGACCCATGCAAGGATGAGCCAGGCTTTCCTCTCTGAACCATGAGAAATCGCAGCAGCTGATGCAGCCACTCTTGTACCGAGCAACAAGACTGAAACACAAGAGAAAATTTTCAGACATTAGGATGGACAGAATGAACCAATAATTAATTATCTCCCAAACTTCTGAAACATGGATCAAAAGAAAATTAGTTTGTTTGGTTCAGCATATTAGCTTGCTGGTTAGGACAAAGCAAACACCTCTAAAATCTATTTCTGTGAGAATAGCATAGTGTTTCAAGATTATTTTCTGCAGAAATATTCTCAGTATTGCATACTTTACTACTGTGCAGAAATTACTCTGCTGTGGAGTGCAAGATATATTTCAGTCAGTTCTTAAAAGTGCCAAACAGCCCTCTTGTGGCTCCAAACAAGAATCATTGTGGCAATTCAGTTTAATTATGTCTAGGAAATTTAACATCTTCTCTTGAAGCTATCCAATTTTCATCCTATGTACACAAGATAAGAGTAATGTTTCCAATTCTTTAATTTAATCATGCGTGCCATGAATAAAGAACAGATGCCGCATTGAGTATGTATATTATAAAAAGTATTAAATGTTTATACATGGGCATATGCGTAAGAAAAATTACCTGTAGGAACATTAGAGGCCACATTTGAAAGGACAAGAATCACCACAGCAAGAAGAGCAACACCTTTAGCACTATCAATTCGTGAATATGGTTCCACTAGCTCCCATAGTGTGTTCGGTATGCCCGTTTTGTTGAAGCCATCAACAGTGATAAACATCCCGCAGAAAAAGATCAGCAGTGAGTATGACACCTGCAAAGTATCAAAGTACAACAAGATGATGATCACCGTTGAGACCAAGTAAAGTATCCACTCGTTATTAAGCGTTAATCAAAATTTGAGGAGCATACCTTCTCAAGGCAAGCCTGTGCATCCGTGAAATCAAGTGCCAGAAGAACAAGAGCCGCAGTGATTGCAGTCCAGGACATGTTCAGTCCCATTAGAAGTGCAATGAGCATACCAAGAGTGATAAGATAAACAGCAGTCTTCCACACAAGTATTTTCCATCTCTTCTCTACAACTTCAGCTTCTTTCTCCTTTTCCCCATTCATCTCTGGGGAGGGTGCCAAATCCTCTATTATCACACTCCTTTGCTGGCTAGCAGTTCTTGTGAACTTCCTTGAAGATGCGCCTTCATCTTTCCGATCAGGAACAGTCGAGACCTCTACCATCTCATGCGACATGCTGGATGCCCGCAGAGACTTGATCGCAAGCTGAATGTCAGCCTCAGAATTGATGCTTCTGCTTCTCAGGTTCTCATTCAAGCTGGATCTGACACTGTTGCTCCTGATGATTGGTTCACTTATGCAATCCATATCATCTGGATTCAGAGAAGAAACATGTGACATTCTAGCCGGTGTGAACCGATGAGAAGTAACCTCATCGTCGGCAACCACCTCTGGCCCTGTGGGCTGCCCACCCTCCTGATCCTTCTCCACAGACAAGTACTTCCAGAAGTACAAGAGGAGGATAGCAGCATTTGTGAGAACCCCAACAATCATAGCTGGGAAAACTCCCAGCAAGAACTGGCCAAACGATATCCCACTCTCGACAGCTATGACAAGGTTCTGAGGGTTGCCGATGGGCGTTGCAGCAGAGCCAATGTTTGAGCTGGTGGCAAGGGCCAGAAGGAAAGGCTGTGGTGGCAGGTTGTTTTGCCTAGCAACCTTGAGGATGAACTCAGTGAGGACAACACAGCATGTGTCATTGGTGAAGAGCGCGCTGGCAAACGCGGACACGATGCAGACTCGGAAGAGGAGGTCCTTGCTGCCCCTGCTCTTCCACGAGAGCAGGTTGCCGAGGTACTTAAACATGTCAGCCCTCTCAAGGAAGATGCTGACGACCATTGTCCCGAAGAGCAGGCCGATGATGGGGAGGTCAATGGCGGCGTACGCATCCTCGGGGGAGATGACACGGAACAGGACCATTAGCATAGCACCAAGGAGGGACCCAGCCGTCCGCCCAACAGGCATGAACGGGACGGTGGGGAAGACGGCCATCACCCAGAAAATCCCAAACGCGATACATCCCAGCACTACTTTGGAGGTCCCTGCCAACGCCATATTAGCAAATCCTTGTCTTCCTCTACAACTAAAACTCTTTTAACAATTGCACTTCAGAACCTGTCACGACTCACAAATTTAAGAGAATACAGAACAACCCCAAATACCAAGGACGGTCTCACGAGAAGGATCCCCTGCTGGAATGAACCACCCAACTCAGGATCCTGCAAAATTGAAGGACAAAGAAAAAATTGATATGAACAAAGGAGCTCAAAAGTGTATTAATAAGAGAGACAAATATATATATCAAGACAAGTGCAATGATCCATTGTAAAATAAAAGAAAAAGAAAAAGAAAAAGGTTGTTGATCCCTTATATGAATGAACTATAAACGAATTAGCAACAAACGGTCACGAAAATGGAGGACATGACACATATTGGTATCACAAGCTAGCACCATCACGCCTACTCACGGTGTTATCCTGCAACAACAATTGAAGCGAGAAAAAAGAAGCCTTATCAATACAGAGTTTTCACGCGCAGTTTAGAAATCCAAATAAAGCCAAAAGGTTCCAGAATTTGGGCTTAGCAGTAATTGCTATCGCAGCAGCCACTAGCCTACTTCAATCATATAACAGGCTGCTGGTTATAGATAGATAGAACACTAAAACCCTACATGCCCCTAAACAAAGATTTTATTTGCCTAACCCTGTGATTCGATCCGGGTGCGGATCAAGCCGTCTTTGGCAGTGGATAAGATCTGGGCTTACCGACGATAGAAGATCCGGCATGCACCGGAGAAGGCGAGAACCTGATTGCTACTAAGGTTACGATCGGAGTGAGGCTGCGCGGGGTTTGGTTTGCTCACCTTCGAGTAGGAGATGGAGGGGAGGGGCGAGTAGTCCACAGTGCTGCGACCGCGGGCGGGATCGATCGGTGGAAGAAGGCTGGAAGCGGAGAAGTGGTGGTGGTGGTCTGGGAGGCGTGGGTGGGGGCGGCTAAATAGGAGGGGGGCGTCGGCGTCGCTAATCACCATGGCCCCCATGGGAGCCGCGTGACCTTCTCGGACTGTGGGGCACAGAAATTGGGAAAGGAAACTCAGCTTTCCTGCCTTTCAACGGTTGGGTCACTTGGCTGTGGGTCCTATTGCAGGTTGGTTTCTTTTTCTATGCGCACCCGGCACCCAGTGGACTTGCCCTTTTTCTGGGTGGATGGTGGATGATTATTATATCATATATGGTATTTATTTTTTTGAAAAACAGATTATTATGAAATTATTTTTTAAAAAGTCAGAGGATGTGTTTGTTTGCTGATATTCTTTTGTGAATATGCACGCAGGTTGCAATTGTCTAATCCATCCAAAGTGTAAAAAGCCTTTTATCCACCTACTCGGTTACTCCATCCAGTACCAGTTGTACTTGAACGTGGTGCTATTTGGGCAGAAAAATGTAGCGTTTTAGATAATTATTTTTATTCTTGCACCAAAACATGCTTTACAGTATGGACGATGAGACTATTTATGGATTTCTTATGCAGACCATCTCATAATCTCACATAATCAAACTATTATCAGTTTCCTGTCACCATTTGTCACAAAATTTTAGTTTTCAAACTGTATATGCATATATTTTTATGAAAGTAATTTTCAAGACAAATATATTGATATGCTTTTCGCATTTCCAAACTAAACAACTTAAAAGTTATTCGTGATTTATATTCTCAATATTTCACCCGAATCTTATCCAAAACGACTTCTTTTTTTAGAAACTATACAAAAGTAGTATGTACACGATCTATAAATTGAAATGGAAGGAGTATTTTTTTTAGAAACTATTACAAAGTTATGACCGGATTATGTGCATGGTCAAAGTACACCTAGCATTTTTTTTCCTTTCCCGTGTGGTGATCGTGATTCGGTTCGTGAGTTGTTCGGTTAGAGACGGAACCGTGTGATTTTGATGTCTGTGATGGTTTGGATTTTGCGCGTGGGAGCTTGCGGCTCTACTGCTGACTGGTGCTGCAGCTCTGTTTCTTCACGTCCAAGAAAAACGAAAACGCGTCCGGTTCAAGCCACAACAAAACTAGGGCAAGCCGTCGGTGTCAAACCCTCCCTTCTTGGCTTCAAATTGCGATGCTTCCACATCATCATCCTAACAGTATATGTACTCCGGGTCCGGGTCCGGGTCCCGGCCGGGGAATAATTTAAAGGCAAAAACTTTTCTCAGGATCGGCAATAAGAAAAAGGAGATTATTGGGATTTTGTTTGGGCCCCAAGTACCACTCCTACTCGACACGTCTTCAGATCACAAAGTGTAGTAAAAGTAGCTAGGAGTTTCTTGAAAACAAAAAAGTGTAATTCCAAATAGGTTCACTTTGGCTTTTCTGTTCATTTCTTTTGCTATGTATCTAGACGTAGTGTATAACTAGATCATAATAAAATCAATGTATCTAGAAAAGCCCAACTTTGTTTGGAACGGATGTTTAAGTAGGATATATATGTGCTACGTAGCTACAGTATGGTTCTGTCATTCTATGGTCTGTGGAGAATATGACCATTTTTGTTTGCGATATGATGTTTGGTAGGGGCTACAACATATACATAGCTCAGACTATAAGGAGATATATGTGGTTGGAACTTCGAAGGCTGTAATATCAAAGAATATATGTTGCTTCGAGCCTAATTCACGCAAGACGTGTATAGACGTCTGCCCGTAGCGACGCCTTGGATGTTTAGTGTGTGCGTAGTTTTCGGTTTTCTGCTATGGAGGAACGGAAATCTGTAATAACACATCATGTCCTCTCTAGTGCGCTGGGGAGCACCGTGCAATTGTAACTTTCAAACTCTCTCGATCATAAATATAAATATGCGTAAATCTTTTATATATTCAAGCAAAAATTTACTATCAAAAAAATTAGTGTAAATAAATTCTATGACAAGCACTTGTATCCATTATGTTAGCTTGAAATAACGATGGTTCCGGGACCGATGGGGATTTGGTTGACTGAAAACTATATATGCAGTTTTATTTAGTATCACAACAGTACTCCCTCAGATGTCGCCTGCTCTCTGGTGATAGATTTTTTTAGATAAAAGATAGTAACAAATATCCGGCCTCTACATCTCTCTGGTGATAGATAACCTTTGGTATTTGCAGCTTCAATAATGGCAGAGGGCTGGCCATTTGCTCGTCGTCAAAAGACTAGTGGACGACAAAGCACGGATCTCACGAAGCTAAGGCAAAAGAAAAGGCTCCCTTTCTACTCCTACTTTGTAGCGACCGTACGTACTGGTGACCAAATAATTGAGTACAGTAATATATATGTAGTGCTTGGAGAGCAGAGAGCACGAACGAGGTCTTGTCCAGTCCAGTGGAACGCTGTTGGAACTTGGAAGGAAAGAGGAGGATGCTGCAAGTGCGTGCTCAACCCATCAAGGGAGATCAAGTCGCAACCACTCAACTGCACATGTCTCTGCAGTCTGCACTACTACTCGTGCGTAGTAGTAGCTTTTACAGAGAGAAGAGTGATTTTCTCTGTATAATTGACTCCACTCCATGGGCAAGGTAGTAAACCTAACTAGAGCACCAAAAAAGTTATGCAATTTGTTATTTTAGATTAGAAACACTTACCATCAAAGCACCCTGAGCGTCCTTAATTTGTTATTTTAGATTAGAAACAATTATAGAGGACCACAAGTGCGGATAGTCTTAGACATCTAGCTAGAGAAAAGAGTAGTGCCCAGGAAGCTAGTATGTGTAGGCCACAAACATCGAACTTCAATCCACCTCGACACAAAACCATAATGATGAAGATGTTGAAACGAAAGCGCGCTGTTGTTCTTCTTGATCGATATCTCTTTTTTCTTTCGAAGAAATACTTGATTGATATCTGAATCTGAAGTGGGAAAAGCCAACCTCAGATAGATAGATATTCATCAGAGCTGGGTCGGGTGTGGATGGACGGATCCAGTCCAGTACATATACCTAGGAATATAATGAATGAAGGCGATCAACGTCGTCGAGTTTAATCCCTTGCGCCATCAGACGTGATATGATATGAATTATGATCCGTGCCACTGCCAGCGCCATCATCCCACTGGCGGCATCGGCACGGCATCAGAATCAGACCGGGACAATTCACCCAACAAAGAGAAATTAAGCTGTGATTAAGCACCCCTCCCTGTAGCTATCTATCAGCTATATGACGCATGCCGGCCGGCGGCCGTCCGATCAGATGAGGCCGCAGAAGCAGCTGATGATCTGATCCAGTGGACGGAGGAGCGATGGGTGCTGTGCACCCACCTGGCCAACACCAGTCCACCACCACGGAGAAAGCTAAGGACGGACGGAGACGATGGGATGAGGTGAGTTGACAATCCAAGAGGACGTTCTTGCGTTGCGTTGAGAGATAAGATGCGACGATGAGATGAGACCGTGTCCATCAGGCTTTTCCTCGCCGCCGCCGTCGTCCTCGGCGGCGAGGGACGAAAAAGCGATGGTTGTCAACTTGTTTTGTTTCAGGAATAAGCAATCATATATTAGCTAGTAGGACTAGTTTCTTTCACCTCAATCCAATCAAAAGTAAAAACTGCACCTACACGTTCAGTCAAAAAAAAAAAATCACCTACACGTTCAATCATCTATCAGGCCCGGGCAACAAGCAGCCCGGGGCACGGGCGTTCATTGCCCTGCCTGTCTGCCGCGCGCTTGTTGGGTGATCCCGTACCGTGCGTGTAACAAGTTGCTGTGTTGACGTTCAGAATCAGAACGTCTCCACCAGTGGCCAGTGGGTACTAGTTGGGTACTAGTGGCTGCTCATGCTATGCTCATGCTCCTCTTGCTCCAGTACGTACTCGGATCCACCGATGTGATATCAATGCACCCATGACTGTACGTGCGTACAGTACGTACTCCACTCTACTGTACGTACGTATTACGCTAGTGCGATCTGGCTTTAGTTGAGGACACACCTACAGCTTCAATTAATGGCACATGTATGTATGTACGACGGCCGCGCATGCAAGCGCACTGAGTAACTGACCGTGTGGTGCGTTTCAGCGCGGCTCACACCGATGCTTGGCTTCAGTTATATTACTCCAAATTGCTGGCACGGTAACGGTTAATTTTATTCCCTACCATAATAATCGATTACGGCCAAATTAAACCGTTTCAGCATCCTACGGGTATCATCAGCTAGTTTGATCAAAACACACCAACAACACCTGTGCATGCATTTTCGAACCTAGTACCTAGCTGCTATAGCTATAGCAGGCCAGTAAATATTCCATACAGGTAGAGAATGAAATGGCAGATTACTCAAGGAACGTAAGTGCATGAGATTAATTCAGTCGACTGGAGCGGAACACGATAAGCTGAGTTCCGTCCTCCAAGTAGCAGCAAGAATGGCAATCTGTGGAAGCAAAGCAAGCAAAGAAGCAGGAACAATTCAGAAAGGAACTGAACTTACAGCAATGCCCGGCCGCGCGTAATAGCTGCTCTGCTCGCCCTTCAACTGCTTGAATTGACCGATCGATCCAAGGCTTGGATTGGACTTCCAAGCCGCGCGCGCAACGCCGCCGCCAGAGTTTTCTTGTGCTGCTGGTGTGGTGATGCCGAGCGCACGCAGGCGGTGGCCGGTGGACGACGGCGCAGCCGCAGCGCAGTAGTGGTGATGGCGAGCGAGCGCACGCAGTAGGGCGGCTGCCTCCGTATGCTGAGGGCTGAGCGAGCGGGACGGGGAGGCTCCGTATGGTTTTATACGTGCATCTGGCCCCGGCTACGGTGGATGGCTGCTGCAGGTCTCCGGCCGGTGAAGTGGGCGAGTAGGACGGAGGGCGGCTTAAATAAGCGGGGCCGGCGCGACGTGTCTGGTCACCAGAGTGCTCGCCGCGCATCGCCCTATTTTTCTAATGATCGGGGATCGGATCGGATCAGCAGCAGAGCAGGAGCAGCCGAGCGAGCCACCTCGATCTTGTTCCGGCTCCGCCGCGCGCGCGCGCGCCGGGTCGCCGTGATGTGACTTGCTGGTACGGAGGCCACCGGTCCACGGGCCCTGTTAACGCCGACAGCGACGCCGCAGCTTCGCAGGCACAGGCACAGGCACAGCAGCGGATCGATCAGAGGTGATGAGGCCATGAGGGCATTGAGGTGGTGAGACGAACAAGCTCGCTCGCTCGTATGAACCCGATCCCTTTCGGCGCGGACGACGGGTGGCTCGTCGCCGTCGGGCGGTCGTATGCTGTGCGTCGATCGTGCGCCGGACCGGAGTGTACGTGGTGGTGGACTGCTGCAGGTGCAGGTTGGGTTGGGTGTGTGGGAAAAAAAGTCAGGCGACCTCATTAAGGTTTAACAAGCCATGGTTTACCTAACTACCATAATATAATCGTGACGGATTGGATTGGATTGGATTGGATCGCTTTTCCCTATTATTCGTGGGTTTCCTGGGACCGGCCGGGATGCTGCTGGAGCTAACGAACCAACAGCTGGTCCCGGCACGATCGAAGCAAGCAATGCTATGCATATGCAACGGAGGACGGATATAGTTCATCATCTTAACGCGATGGAGATGCAGGAATTAATCCATGCTTAGTTTTAATTAATCGACGATTCGTCGTCGATCGCGTCGCCAGCAGGTAGATGAACCTATTATCCATCATTTCCGTCCTTAAATTGGGGAAGGTTTACATCGCGATTACATTAACTCTCTGCGCTTTTTTTTCCCGTAAAGCAACCAACCATGATGATATCTACTCCATATAGTATACTGTATCTGACGAGCGACACGTCCGGATTGGATATTTTACGGTAAAATGTCTTTGTAGCGGCTGCGCTTGCTAATCTTGTACAAATATTAACTGCCCGCGCTGAATTTTCATCATCTGTCGACGCACGCAAATATAGCTAGCTTGCACTTTAAGCTGGGTCCTCACTGTCCCCTACGTGACTTATTAGAACAACGCACGTCCAATAATACTACACAGTCCAACTAATACGATGCTGACCAATAATGGTACGGAGGCTTCTGAAAATATATATTGAAACAAATGACGCCGTCGTTGAATAAATTTTCGAGTTTATCATCCCGGTGATCGCGTAAAAAGCTTTATGTTTCACTATAACGCACTGGCACATTTGCTAGACGGTCGATTACAAGGAACGTCCCTGATTTGAAGACTTATTAAACGACGCCATCGTTAAATAATCTCCAAGCCTAAGTCGTCTCGATAACGTGCCGCAAGTTATATGCTCCATGCTTTGTAATATAGACACGTTTGCTAGTATGTTTTAGATTCCAAAACCATATTGGATTATTGCCATTGACGTGCGAGTGACGCTAGAGAGGAGAGAGGAAACGAGAGGAGGTGACGAGTACGTGAGGAGATCGTGACCATCTACCAATACTAACAATGGTCCACTGTTCATTGCTAATTATCCATTAACAAACGCATCGTCATCTATATATCTCAATCTATGCAACTCCAGAAAAGCAATGTGCATGTGGGGAAAATATCACACGGGATGATGCTTCAATCATGCACGGTTGCTGCTCTTAATACTTAAACGATATATTCTCTCTGTTTTAAATTGTAGGTCGTTTGACTTTTTTTAACCCTAACTTTGACCGATCGTTTTATTTAAAAAATTTGTACAAACATAGTCAAAATTAAGTATTTTCAAAGAAATTTTATTAATAAAGCATGCACAACAAATGAATTGATGTTTTGCATAAATTTTTGAACAAGACGAATGGCCAAAGTTGGTGTTGAAAAAGTCAAATGTCCTACAATTTAGAACGGATTTAGTATATGATATTAAGGTTGTAACACAATAACATCAAACATGCTTCTACTTCTTCCTCTTCTTCTTTGGCAGTACGAATGACAAAGAAGTTGGTTGATTTGATTTCCTTTCTTTGGTCTTGTCGTATGCACGAATCTTTTGCCAAATATAATGAGCTGAACTGGAATTCTCGATGCTTCATATCATTGCTGTATGATGTAACTCTTGATTGATTGATTGATTTATATGCTAAATGTTGGGAGCTTTGCTTATTTTTGTTCAGGTAGCTTAGCTTTAGTAGCGATCCACCAAATTGTCTGCCTGTCTCAACGTTTGTTGCTATATATGTACGTGTATGTTAGTGACAGCACTGCTCTTGCCACTCTGATAATACACATAACAACTACAAAACATTCCCACACTTGGATTTGTTAATCAAGCAACACGATGTGTTTAGGTGTGGGAGAGATTAGATTACTGCCTGGCTGTCGAGGTTTTCAACCAACAAACAGGTTTCCACGAGTTTCCACTTTCCAATGCGTGCTTGGATTTGGCCGTCGCCGCTTCGCCGGCTTCCACACCAAGAAAACGAGCTCGATCAGCGGTGAGCAGGCGTGACTTTGTCCACGGTACGTACGGTCGGCGTCTACCACCAGCTGTGTGTATCGTCGTTTACCGTAGTTTTCTCTCCGTTTTAACTGCTCTCGATCCTTTTCCAGTTGACTATTCTCTTATACTAGCACTTGGCAGTAGAGCAGTGGTTGTTGTCACGTGTTATCACACGGGCACTTCTGTTCGTTGCTAGAAAAGGTACGCTGTAACCATGGATTAGCTAGATGCACTACTGATCTACAAAATTCAACTTCCAAGTAAACATAGTATTACGGCATGCAGAGGTCAAAGTATATAGTCAAACACTTCACCTATACTAATAGCACACCTCATTGTATTGGGAGAATTAAGAATTTGGCCCTAAAAACAGTTTACCTTATGAATTTGGCCCTTTTTTTTTTTGAATTTGGAAATTTGGCCCTCAAAACGAAACTTTTTAGGAATTTGGCCTTCCGTCAATTTTGGAAATTCATAACTAGAGTTTGGTAACTCAATTTTGGTGAACCAAATTTTGTTGTGCTTCTTTAGATGTCTAGTTTTTTTTTATTAAAAATATAAAACTGACAATGTTTTGTAGAATTATTTATTTTTAACACCAACATATTATATGGAAGGCCGGATTTCCAACAAAGTTTCATTTTGAGACCAGGTTCCCAAAAAAAATTTAAAATAAAGGAGCCAGATTTCTGAGACAAACTTTTTCATGGCCAAATTCTAATTATTTTTCGAATGGAGTGCTTGGTGGCTGCACGATATATATGTCGTCCATCGATCAGTCGATCGAATTCATCTGTATGTCCTCCTGATGATGACTCTCGCCGAGTGTCTAATAATTTGGACAGAGTAGACTCTAATTTGCTACAAACACAGCTGCTGTGGATCTGCATCTGCTACGTACTACTGTTACCACAACCATAACTATTTAATGTGAGGTCGCTAGGCTACTGGGAATAAGGCCCTAGTCGCTACTGGCTATTGGGAGGAGTAGACGTTGCCCGCACATTCAATGCGTTCACAAGTCGCTTATGTTGATGGAGTACTAGTAGCCAAACTACATAATTGCGCACACACACATGGGCAGGCATCACGAAATCGAAACACAATGGTCCAGGTCCTGATCCTGATCCTGATCTTGATCTCGACGGCAGCTCTGGGCTGTGCCTGCAAAATCTTTCCCTCCGTTCACACATACTCGATCGCTCTCAACACTAAACACATGCATGCAATGTTGTGGCCACAAAGAGTCGTGACTTGCTTTGGCGTCACTTGCAAGTTCCGTTTGAAGGCTACGGTTTGGACTTGGGACCATGGATTATTATTCAGCCCAGACATATATGGTGGTCAGGTGGTGTACGTACGTTTTCAGGATGCAGACACAGACATCCTTGTCTTTGGTGGCGTGTACACGTACGTACTCCTATAGCGTAGGCACGGTTTTGACTTAAGATAATGTACTCCTACAGCCGTACGTGGCACTTGACTTAAGATGGTACTCCGTACGTCGTCGTATGCTACAAGTAAAGGGGCCGGCGGGGCACGAGACTTTGTGATGCCCTCGCATGTTGACTAGCTTGTCGTCCTACTTTAGGTAGCAAATTCTCGGATAGGCTGGTCACTGACTCTCACACTCACTGGTGGATCCAGTCAACATGTAACAGCACGCATTGACAAACCCGCTGCTTCATTCGTTCTTCAATGGTGGATACTGGGTAGTGTAACTTTCCATCATGAGCTATAGGGATCTCTTGAATCTTGACAAACATTTTCGCACACATCGATCGTCGTCCTCCATGTGCATATATGCTTTCATGATCATCGACGTTGCCCCATTTGACCGCTAGCTACGCATAGTTGGTCCGGGAGCTAGTAGCGAGTACACATCATTAGGGTTCTTGATTATTGACAAACACACACATATACCCCCTATACTTAGTTTTCACAACTTTTTGTTGCCCGATTTGATCGCGCGCGAGCTAGCTAGGTTGTCATCATGTTGTACCCGTACCCGACCTACCCTTTATCTCGTTGAAAACTTGCGCCGGCCTAGCTCACTAGCTAGCTGCCTTATTAGTTTGAATGTGATCGATATCTTGGTTCACATTATATAATACTACTGTATCTTGCAAAACATGTGCAAGACCATCTGTCATTTCCATGGACGATCTTGTACACTCATTACTCATTACCTGCTGCGTGTCATTTCCATGGACGATCTTGTACACCCATTAGTCATTACCTACTGCGTGCATGTACTATTTATTTCCAGAAAAGAGGATCGGATGTGGAGCTGTTTTCAGCCTGCAGGCTGCAGGCTGCTATGGTTGATGGTTCTTCTTCACAGTCATCGTCCGGTCAGTTCACTGTGCTGCCCGTGCATCCATCCATCACCTGAGGCTGAAATCTCGTGGAGCCGCAGCTGCTTGCAGTCGGTACGATTCCCCGGACAAATTTGGGAAGCCCGGCCGCCGTACTACCGGCGCGGACCGAGCGAGTGGGCACCGGAGGAACCCAACAAAAACACGTCAATCTCTCGTGTCCAGTCCAGCAGGGGCCGGGCCGCCTCCCCGTCTCCGTGCAAGTGCAATGCACGGGGCTCCTCTCGTCTCCCACGTTTTTCCTCTCGCGAACAGCCGGGGCCGTGCTTTTCGTCGGCCGTGTTCAGATCCTGCAGAGTGCTCCGTATTTGTTTCTACTGTAACCAGCAAAGGGCGGTTGAGGTCAATGCCCGAATAAATGCTCCGCCGTGTTTTTTCCCCTTGGGGCGGCTGAAAGCGGCGTGGTGAGTGAGAGACGGGGGGATGACACAACGAGAGGACACGGTGAAAGGCACGAGGTGACGAGAACGACGCCTTTTGTTTCCTTCTATATATCCCGTTCCCGGCCCTGACATCACATGCTGTGTCTTGTGCGTACTACGAGCTACTCACAGCACAAAACCGTCACGAAATTATACAAGTATATTTAATAAATGTTGACTTGGCTGGGGTGCAAAGGAAAGGAACAGTAAGACTGTAAGAGTGTTGTGTTGCAGAACAAGAAGATGGTGGTGAGTGGATGGGAATCGAATCAGGAATTCGATCAGGATCAGACCAAGACTGGGTCTCTGCGCTTTATTCATCGTGGCGTGGTGGCCATCAATGCAGAGTTTGTCTCGGAAGGGATATATCGCAAGCCAATTTGTATCGTTGCTAAGATCCTAAGCAAAGGGCTGAAAACAACAGGACTAGTACAGGACACAACGGTGACGTGGGGGATGAACGGATCGGAGGGGACACTGTGTTCCTAATCACTCATGAATTATTGATCCAGACCAGACCATAGGTTTATGTCTTTCTCCCCACTTTCTTAAGTCTGAAAGATAATTCCAGACAATACATTCAAGCCAAGCTCCAAACAAAATGTCTACTCGTACGTACTACAAACGTCAGTAGCTTCAGTTCTATATATTGGTAGGGCTGCCCTTGGAAGATTCGACGAATAATTTTTGCATTGGAACCAGGACAAAAGGAAGCTGATCTGTGGCCATGAGATGAGGGCCAGGGGCAAGCAATGGGCGCGTGCATCGTGGCTCCCGAATCACGCGGCAAAATCTCCAACCTCTGCAAGATTCCAACAGGCAGGGACAACGCGTAAACCTTTTTTTTTCTTATAAAAAAAAAAACGAACCTGTCCTTGATGCCCCCCTGCTCGAGCGAGATGATCAACTCGACGACTTGCGAGCTAGCTAATCCGGTTTGGCTTCTCGGCGAAAACGACTTGTACCTCTCTCAGCGTCACCGGACGGAATTCACTTCGTCGAGGACGATAAAAGGCGGTCACCGGTTGGAAATTCACTTCGCTGCGGACGATACAAAGGACAAGGCGCCTTGCACAAGTTGTTCTTGAGCTGTGGGCTTGTGGCTGGTGTTGTGTCCAAGCCGTTTACATTTGTCAGTATCCAGGATTGTCAAATCGTTACCTGTCTACGCGTGCAGTGCTCGAGAGAATTCCTTAATCATACTGCTAACTCTACACACGGTATGCAAATGTTTAATCAATCATGTAGGCAGTGCAATTTTTTTAGTCCTCGCACGATTTGACACAACAATATTTTTTGCAAAAAGAAGAAGCTGACACAACAATAATGTACAATGGAAGCATCCAAATTTAGCATCAAAATTACTATACCGAGGGGCTTGTGCTTGTACGGCTTCGAGTAAAAATATGCTGGCTGCATTCTTAAAGCAGGCCAGCGACAAAGGGCATCCTATTCAAGTATAGCCAGATTTGGGATAAAAATACCAGGCAACAAGAACACTGAATCATTGTTCATCACTGATAATTGCTACAGACTGGCCATCCGGCAAAATCCTTATTCTGTAGACAGAAAATTCGTAAGGCCTCGGCCTCAGGTGGACCTTCAGAAATATCCGTCAAAGCTACAGTTTCAAAAAAATGTTGCCCGCATTACAAAACTGATGACAACGGCTGTTAGTTCTTTGCCGGGGGTGACTTCGGCCTTAGACTCTCGATCTCTGGTGTGGTCACAACAAGGTGAGGTGCCTCTGGGGGAGGGTTTCGGCCACCGCCTCCTTGCCATACTTTCCCATCCTTGTCTGCAAAATTCCTAATGTATGCCTGCGAGAGAAACCGACAATAGAGATGGGGTAAAAAGATCTGAGGAGCTCACGGAATGGAAGTGCCTGAGCGGGCATGTGCGTGTGTGTGCCTCAGATAACAGCACATGAAGTTGTATGTCCAGCTATATCTACCTCTTTGTTGAAATTGGAGTAGGATAGATTTTTTCCAAGGGTAAGCCACCCTGGGCGGATGTTATGATCCTCTCCAAAGAGCTCAAGCCGCCTCCTTCCAAGAGCAAAATGCTCAATAATCCTATACATGTCATCAAATCAGGCTTTTTGTTGATCCTGCAGAAGATGTTTGAGCGCAGTTATCAGTGATTATGCGCTCTCTAAATCCTATACATGTCCTATAGTACTTTTTTTGTTGCTCTAACTGATTTTACCACATTTATACCACGGCAGCAATAAAAAAAGGAACAGCTAACACCGATTTCAGCAGAAAAGAAAACTTCGAGAAAATAAGTTTACTGAGTGTAATAGCTGCGTGGGAGCTATGGAAACTTTGTAATGACAAGGTTTTTCAAAGACTTGACCCAAGCCAAGGACTTTGATTATCCAATTTTAAGAGTTAATGTCTTCTTCAATCTGTTAGATTCAAAGATGGCCTGTGGTCATCCTTTTGTGTATGACTAGATGCTTTTAGCTAATCATTGTATGTATGAACCCTCGCCTCTTTATTAATGAAAAGTTTTAATCACTGTGGGGATCTCCCCAACAGTTTTTTGCGTCGACAAAAAAAAAAATTTACTGAGTGCATGCACCTCATCATTGAAAAAGATAGCCGTTGATCATAAGGCAATAGTATAGACGCACCAAGCATAAATAAAGAAAGAATAGGAATAAAACTAATAAAACCAAAGGAGAAATACCATCGGTTGGTTCTTCAGCTATTATTATATCTGTGTCAATATTGGCATGGATGACATGGCCATCTGTGCTACGTCGCACAGTTCCTTTTATGCCCATCAAGCAATGTTCCTGCACATGGAAAGGGTAGATACTTCACAAGAGAACCAGAGAAATATAGAAAAAAAGACATAGGCATGGCGAAAAAAAAATGATACATCACATACTAATCAACTACTGTACACTACCTTTGAGTGCTGCAACAATGTATGGGAGTCATGCCGCAGACTTGGGGCTGCATTTTTCTTGTTCGTTTTCACCCAGCAAACATCCTCACACCTACGGAATCCCCACTGATGAACACAGAAAAAACTCAGTCAGTCTCATCTTATTAGTTGTTGCAGCATTACATCAACAGCTGAAAGTTAAAACACACACATAGATGAAATGAAACTATGAAAGTACAAAACATTGTTTATGTTGCTACGGCATTCCAACAGAGGGCAAAACTCTTTTCAAGCTGCAGGAACCTGGATGGCCTCCTATAAACTGATTTCAGGCTCCCACACATCCCCCAAAACGAATGACATTACACTAGTAATATAGAGTACAGTCGTTAAAGTACAAAAATAGCAGGCCATGTTACCTTCTTTAAACACTGACGCCCCTGTTCAAGGCCTACACCATCACCGACCCAAAGGAACACAAAGGAGGGTGTATCTGCAATAGCCTGTTGATTCAAAAATACACTTCTAAATATTAATTCTGCAGCATAAATGAACTTGCAAAAGAGAAAGGATGAAAGAAAGAGGAAAAACCTCAATCTTCAAATTCATAATCTCCTCGGCAGTCCAATATTCTATGTGATCTGTGATTCCTGGTGCACGGTGAGTATACTCCTCCCATGGAGGATCCACAAGAATAACATCGAACTTGGTACCAAAAAACTCTGGAGAAAGAACATGTTCCCGCAGGTCACACTTGTAATACATCGGCGGTGAAGCTGATTTAGCAACAATTTCATCTTTCCTCTGTATGAGTTCTCTCAACTTTGGATAGTCCTCCGCTACGCTTGTAAGATCCAGTTCTCTAATAAAATTTTGAGGCCTCATACCAGTGTCCACAAAGTTCTGTGAGTAATCATTTTGTTCGCCCCTTGAAGGAGCTTTTCTGTTTGGTCCGCTGTTCCTATGTGGCGTCCAACCAGGTTTATCATGGAGCACCTCACGGCTTTGAGGGCCCATATTATTGTAACCCAAACCTGATACATCTGTTGGAGCACCTAACCCGGTGTCAATTTGATTTAAGTGGATATTATGACCAGACCCAGCTCCCACATTTGGTGCAAACCTATGTTCCGGAGCAACTGGAGGAATGGGAAGGTTGGGAGGAACAGAAAGCATATTCATATCAACACCTCGTGCTCCAGGCCACACAAGAGGTCCTGGAAATGGCGGCATGAAAACACCAGGTAGGAGAGGAGGACCAGGAGAATGGGGAATATTTGGTCCCATATGCTGCATTGGTCCTGGTGGCAGTCCAAGATGACCAAATGGAGGAGGCATGATTGGCATTGGAACTCCAATTCTTTGAGAATCTCTTCCATTTGGTCTACCCCTTCCTCCTCGAGATGACCTATCCCCTTTTGGACCTTGTTGAGGAAACGAAGAAACCATGCCTGTGCTACCACTTGGATCTGATTCAAGATGATCAGAGGATTTATCATCAGTTCCTCCAGGTACTGAATCTCGATGTGCTCCCCCTTCAAATCTTCTACCAGAAACAGAGCCCTCTCTTCCAAAATTAAGATTACTATTAGGTCGAATCTCTATTGAGTCAGAATTGTCGTAACGGTTCCCATATGTTGGGGGACCTCTAACACTTTCAGATCTACCCCTAGAATCTCTCCGTAATCCAGCTCGATAGAAATTCCCACCATCTAGCCTTTCCTGTGCATTCCTCCATTCAGAATCATTTGGCTCCTTAGTATCTCGCAATTGAGTGTTCCTACCATAGTCCTTAGACCCTTCAATGTCTCGGGTCTTCTCATTCCAATTTCTGTCCCTCCCTCTATCATCTCTATAAGCTTCTCCTGTGTCACCTCTAAGAGAACCACCATTTTCATCAACATAATCTAACCTCCTGACTGATGCCCTTTCCTCTTGGTCCCGCTGTCCTTGCTTCTCCCTACTACCCTCTCTCCTCTCTGAACTCCTAGCAGAAGCATCAGGGGCTAAATCTTCTTGAAGGTTCCCAATCATTCTTGTCCTCTTTTCCCCTCCTATCGTAGTCTCGATCCTTGGAATCATCAGGGCTTCTCCTTGGAACTTTTGGTGATCGTGAGTCCCTTCTCAGATTATAGACGTCATCGTCAGCACTGCGAGCCAGGCCTGAGCTTCTATCTGTATTCCTCCTTGATTCATTCCTATCATTTGAAGGTGTAATCATTCTATTATCATCCTGATGCCCAACTTCATATTCATATCCATGTTTTGTGGATATATCAGAATAATTTCTGCTATCTGCATTCTCCTGATTTTCATGCTCCTCCTTCCAAGTGTTCCTTGCATTAACATTATCCTCAACCTCCTGCTTGCTGTGACTTCTACTAGACTCGGGCCCATCCATGGCACTCTATTGTATAGAGTCAAACTGCTATTTCTCCCAATAATACAACTCAGTTGATAAACCTTGGCAAGAAAGTTGAGATTCCTATACACAAAATAATGATAAACAATATCAATACCGAGGGTAGACAAGCAAAAGGAAATCAGTATATGTCAGGCAAACTTGTCAATAACGGAACTGCAAAACAGGTCAACTGAAAGGATGTCGGAAATATAATTTTTCTGCACATTTAGATTTAATAGGTAGAAATAAGCATGCATACAATGGAACTACAACAAAAACAAACCATAACATCTTCTGACTCCTATAGCTAGTCAAGTAATATGCAGACTTAATATCAGAATAAAGTGTAACATACGATACATATATACAACAACAACAACAACAACATAGCCTTTAGTCCCAAGCTAGTTGGGGTAGGCTAGAGATGAAACCCATATGAAACAGTACAAAAGAACGTAAAAAAGGCACAAGACAAAAGGATTAAGATAGGGTAGATAGAAAAGGAAACAAAGTCATGGTTCGAGACACGTTCATAGCTAGCCTCCAAGCGCTCCTGTCCAAAGCTAAATCCTTGGAGATATTCCACTCCTTAAGGTCTCTCTTAACCGCCTCGTCCCAAGTCAGTCTAGGTCGACCTCTACCTCTCTTTACATTATCTACCCGCTCTAGAACTCCACTACGCACCGGCGCCTCGGGGCCTCCGTTGAACATGTCCAAACCATCTCAACCGATGTTGAATCAATTTCTCCTCGATAGGAGCCACCCCGACCCTATCCCGAATATCTTCATTCGAACTCTATCCCTTCTAGTATGCCCGCAAAAAACCAACGCAACATACGCATCTCGATCCACGCTTAGCTGCTGGACATGTCGCCTTTTGTAGGCCAACATTCAGCACCATATAGCATCGCCGGGCAAAATCCAAAAGTGAAGCTGGGAGGGGCGCAAGCAACTTGTATGAATAGCATATGTTCATTGACAATGCAAGTAGCAATTCTAATCAATGTTATTGATGCGATGTTGGTTTCTAAATGAATCAAAAGGACTGAGTACGTATTATTCTGAGACCGCATGAATTAATAATCATTAGTCGCTAACTGATGGTCTTATGCCATTGTTCGACAAATCAAAGCTCGGCCTTCCCGATCATTTTGACCATTGGATGTTGGATGTAAATGACAGGCCATTGTGTCATATGTCTCTCACTTCAAACAATTGCAGTAAGCGTGGAGATGTGCACCTCCACTTCCTATCTGAACTGTTCAGGCCACTCGATCAAGCTCCCCACTGTCTAACGAGTCACGATAACAACAATAGTTATCATCGCCAACTTAGTGATCAAGATTCAGTTCTCAGCGAGAAGAAGATCTTGGTTCTGGTCACAACAAAATGGAAATTTCCAGGAAGTTCTGTCTGTCTCTACCAGTATATTGCTGAGCCTAGTCTATCTCTTCCTTTGCCCGTATTTTTCCAAACCGTGGTAGAAATATTGATGGTGTTTTTTTTAAAAAACGATTATTAATCTAATGGGAAATCAATCGAATATTGATTCATAGTTCGTGCTGCAATCGATCAGAGACTCAAGAGTATTCAAACCTGCTCGGCTGCTACTGTTCCGATGTTCGCTGGTCGGCGCTCCGGCCTCTTCGGTAAGACGGTGGCTCGATGCCGCACTGCTGCTTGGCCGCACCGGCCTCAAGCCCAGGAGCCGGCGGCGGCGTCCTCAATAGGTGCGAGCGCGACGATGCCCCTGGCTGCTGCGGTGCTGACCCCGGCGCGGGCCGCTGCCCGCAGGTGCGCGGCACGGCACCCAAGCCAAGCCGAGCGGAGAGCTGCCACTGACAGTCCGCCGCGGCGGCGGCGAACGAACCTAGGGTTTGGAACGGCAGTAACGGGAGTCGGAACTCGGAGGAGCGACTGGGAGAAGCGCCGAGCGGAGAGCAGACGCGCACGCGAAGGAGGTGGGGTATGCCGAGCCGAGGACAGTGGATGTGGGAAGGAATTGGACAAGTTGGGCCGGCCACTTTGTAGTGTTGGGCTATTGTTTTGGTTGGGCCTGCCCTGCGCAAAACTCTACTACTCCACATTGCTCGTGCGAAGAATTATCTGCGCCGTTGCTGCGCGATCGGACGGCTGGTGTGGGCGTGTGGCCTCAAAGTAGGGTGCGTGCGCACCGTCTTCTCCGACCGAACAGGCGCACCAACCCAACCCCCGCCCCGCGCCGCTGACGAGGATCACAACGGCGACCCGCTGTTCTTCTCGGGCGCCTCCTCGGAGGCAACCTCGGTCTCCTCCATAATAACTCTGCTCTGCAGCAGTTTAAATAGTTCCGGTGCTTATCCAGCAGCCGAGTCTGCTCGCCCCTCAGTGGTAAGTATTGATTGATTCCACACACTCCAAATTGAATCTGATTATGTGTCGGGAGGAATTCCTCCTGATCACACGCAGTTCTTTGCAGGCTTCACTCATTGGTCTGCAGTGTTATTCGGTTTTTTTCTTTCACTTAATGTTGCTATCCTTATCCTTGTGATGGTGAGTAGATAGTTGGATATTTGAACATGGGAACCTACAACCATCTTTGGTCGATAGCCAAGAGGAATGCAATGGCGGTTGTAATTGGCATCTCCATTTCCGACCGCTATGTGACTTTCACTTCGGTGACTGGCGAATCCATGTATCCTACGTTTACGGCCTCCAGCAGCGTCTGGGGAGGTATTATGATTTCGATTCATACATATTGATTGATTAGGCTATGGACAACTAGGTTATTCTGCAGTCCATATTCAAATTGTTTGGTCTTCTGGTTTGTGCTGACCAGGGTGTTGGAATCAGGTGATTTCGTTTTAGCAGAAAAGAGGTGCATTGAGAAGTACAAGTTCTCACATGGTGACGTGATTTTGTTCAAGTAAGGTCGTAAGGACAGGGTATTTTTGGGAAAAGGTTGTTGCCACTGATTATTTCCATGTCGCTATCCTGATCATTCCCCGTGTGCTCGTAGGTGCCCTAGCAATCATAGGCAGTTGTTTGTGAAGAGGTTGATTGGGCTTCCTGGTGAGTGGATACAGGTCCCTGGGTCCCTTAAGCTTACTAAGATCCCAGAAGGGCATTGCTGGGTTGAAGGTGATAACTCTGCTCGTAGCTGGGATTCTAGGGCATTCGGCCCGGTAAGTCTGTTTTTCTTGACATCTACGCTACTTATCCAGGTTCCCGTGTTGAGTTAGCTGAATGAAACTTATTAGTGCATAGAACGCTCCTGCTTTGCTGCATTGAATACTGATGGTCAAGGGGATTTTTGGTTCCATGGTTGGATCTTGTTGTAGCCTGTTTCAACCCGAAGGCATGCTGCGTGTGATTTGAAAAGGCCAGTGACCAGCAATGATGCTTAAGGAAAGAATCTGAGCTCTAGCTTCTTGATATAAAATCTGAAACTCCTGCATTGTTCCCTTTGTGGGGAAGTGCTGAGAGCTCCCCTCATCCTGTGATATTTTAAATTTAGACTGGATGCCTATATGTGTATGTGGAGCATCTGGGGGAAATGTCATTAACCATTAGATAATATTTATGGCACAAATTGCATTCATATTTGCTGGAATCTCTTAAAATGGCTATAGATACTATATCTTAGAACATTCAGATTTACATGGTTATTTAGCACTGTGGTCCTTTACATTTATAGCCTATTGGATCTGTAGTTATAGCAAGATAATAAATTGTCTCGTGTCGCCTCTTCAAGGCATTTTTTTTTCTTATTCTGTAGTTTTTGCCTGAACATGAAATCGATACACCATATGGTTGTAGCAGGTGAAAGCTTTTAAGCAACACTTTGGACCAAGCTCTAGACAAACTAGATACCAAAGAGAAGCAAAAAACTGAAAAAAAGAATAAAAAGCAAAACTTTGACAGTCAGGATAACCTATAGCACAACAGACTATCTTTGAGACTCAACAACTTGCAGCAATTTCTCCCTATTTATGTTGCTGTATTGCAATCTTATGTTGCTGTATTGCAATCTTTTGCAACAAAATCTGATCCCTTTTCTGAAAAAAATCGTGTTGCATTGACTGCCAAGTATGAAACGAATGAGTTATAATGCTGCTACCAATGAGCTTGGTTGTGTGCTTGTTTAGACAAACACTGTGGTATTCTTCAGTAATCATCGTTCATCGGTTCAAATGTCTCCAAGGTGTACAACTAGTGAACAGTTAGTATAGGAGATGGCGAGAAAGGATAAATTGGGCACAATTCATTCCTGGCTTTCATTTTTGAGCTTCTGACTGTTTCCCAAAGAATGCATCCTTTGTCAATAGTTCAGACAACTCATTACAACTATATATAAGAAACCAATACCATATGTTAGTGACACATTGTGCTGCATCTGTGTGACTTATTTTGTATTTGTGCTGTTTTTCAGATTCCCTTAGGTCTAGTTCAGGGGAGGGTTACCCACATAATCTGGCCTCCATCAAGGACGGGCCGAGTGGAGAGAAAGATACCTGAAGGGAGAATTTCACTTGATTGATCTTACTCCCTACAACATTGGATGACCAATCGTGTACCAGATAAACTTGCTCAATTACCATTTATTACCAAATCATAAGCTTTGAAAAGCGATAAATGTATACTTGCACATGCACCATGATGTTGTATTCTGGAATTAAAAATCCATTGGACTGGCTTTCTTTAGCTTCACAATACTAACATATGCAGGTGCATCTAGTAAAACCCTAAGTCAGGTTAGTGTTTCGAATGTTGCAATCTGCTGCTTATGTGCAGACAAAATTGACGAAAAATGCAATGGCTAGTGTTTGGAAATCTTAGCTTATCTTTTTTTGCTCTTTTTTTTTTAGTTAAAGGGCGCAACCCCCCCCCCAATAGACCCAAAAATCAGTTTACAGCCCTGACAGATGGGAAAACCATCCGGACTCTGCTCAAAGTTCTATCGTCGACTGATCACCAGATCAACCTCGACCCTGCCTAAATGTAGATCAAGTACCAGCTAGCCTCACCATCAAGTAACATTATTACAGACCAACTAAGATAGAACAAGAACACAGATAACACAAAGGACTTTCAGTCTTCAGCACCATAGAACCTTGCTGTATCTTCACCTCCATTCGTGTCAAGGGCGTTCGTGCCCAAGGACGGCGGACCTCGACTACGGAGTTCGTAGTCTCGATCCGTGGTAAATCGGCAGGGTTATGCCCCCACGCCGCTGTTCTTCGTCAACCGGGTTATACCCCCTGGCTGCCGGCTTAGGAGAATAGAGAGGGGAGATCAGATGGTTGGTAATTGCTTAATTCTGATGAAGAGCCATGCGGCTTACATAAAGGCAGTGGTCTGCCAAACACTCTCGCTATAATCTCTCTCAGCCCTCACTTATTCCTCTGACCACTCTCATTCACTTATTTGAGAAATACTAAATGCAGCACTAGCTACAGGTGCGCTCATACAGCAACTCCACAAATCATTGAACTAAAAATAGAAGCACCTCTCCCAGCCAATGAAGAACATCTCCTTTCTTCCTAGCCACTGGTGGAGCCGGCGCCTGCGCCTGGCCTGTCCGCATGCCTGGCCTTTGCATGCTGCTCGGCGCTCTCACGGGCACGGCGCGACGTCTCGGGCTCGGCGACGCCCTAGTGTACGTGCGCCCGAACATGACAATTCGACAGACTTCATCGGGACAGGTACCTGCTCCTTGGACATCATTTTGTCGGGAGCACCATGCTGCCACACGTCTTCCCAGGACTTCTTGCTTAGCATTGAACTGATCACTTCAACCACATCACCTGGGCTGCTTCTTGTTTCAGCATCTTGGCCTTCAACAGCAAATCCACTTTCTTGTCCTTCGGGCATAGGATCTCCCATTTTTGGATTGTCTTTGCTATCTTGTAGAAGAGTATAGCCATACTCTCCCACTGAAATCTCTGAAAACACAAATCGTTTCTAAGTTTCCATAAACACCATAACCCGCCAGATGTGATAATATTGACAAGACCATTTCGTTTGTTACTAAGCCAAAACTTGCCAATACCTTCTAGAGAATATTCTAAGTTTATATTCAAAATTCTGGATAACACATCCCACATATTCCTAGCTACCACACAGTCAAAAAATAGATGATGCACAGATTCTAGCTCCTCACAAAACAGACATGTGAGATCTTTGACCTTCTGTCTTTTACTAAGATTATCTCTTGTCAGACTCCTATTCTTACTAAGCAACCAAAGAAAGTAGTGAACTCTAGGTGGGATTTTTATTTCCCAAAGTGCAAGGATAAAAACATCATGAATGCCTCTAAAATTAATAACCTTGTATAAAGACTGGACTGAATACACCCCCTTGGAGGAAAATTGCCATATCATTGCATCATCATCCTCAGTAAAAGTGATTGTGGAGGCAAGTTGATAAACCTCCTCCCACATTGCCAACATTTCATTACTACCCATCCTAGAGAAAGTGCATTTCAAGTTTGAACCATCCCAAAGGTCAGCAATAGTACAATTCTTTTCGTTCACAAACCTATACAATTTCCAAAACTGAATAGCTAAACAGGAATCCCCTAGCCAAATATCCTCCCAGAACTTTATTTTCCTGTCATTCCCTACTTTCCATTTATAACCTAATCTAGCAGCTTTTGCTGCCCACATAAAACCCCTGAAGAAAGGTGAAGCATTAACTGCTTTTGTATGGAGAATGTTGGGTTTCTTGGTTTTGTACTTATAGTCTATTAACTCAGTCCAAAGCTTCTCCCTATCCTTATCATATCTTTTCAGCCAAGAAGATAAAAGACATATATTCAGATCTCTCAGATTAGGCAACCCCATCCCTCCATACTCCTTTGCAGTAGCCACTAACTCCCAATTAGCTAAGTGGTAACTATGGGCATCCTCCATGTCATTCCACAAGCAGTTACTCATCTGGGTGTTTAACAATTTGATAGCCCACTTAGGAAACTTTATGAAAGAGAGCAAATAAATGGGAATACTGGCCAAACAAGATCTAATTAGGGTAGCTCTAGCAGCTAGAGATAGAAGTTTACCCCTCCAACCTGCAATCCTACCTAACAGTTTATCAACTACTGGTTGCAAGTCCTCTCTACTGAGTTTTTCATAATGCAAAGGAATTCCTAGGTATTTCATTGGGAAAGCACCTATAGGGCAGTTAAAGATTCTAGCAGCCAGCTCTGCTTCCTCATCCTCTAAATTCATGGTGATTATTTCACTCTTATGGAAATTTACTCTCATACCACTAATCTGTTCAAACCACATGATACTTTGTTTTAGATTATTCAAGTGTGTAGGCTCTGCACTACTAAAGAGGACAGTATCGTCAGCATACTGCAGAGAAATAATGCCTTGTGGCTTAAAGCCTGTCAAAACACCTCTAATTAGCCCTCTGTTAGCAGCTCTATCTAGCATCCTGGTAAAGGCATCCCCTACTAAATTAAAAAGCAAGGGAGATAAGGGATCTCCCTGTCTGAGCCCCTTACCAGACTTAAAGAAAGGACTGTCTTCTCCATTAACTATAATACCTAGAGATCCCCCAACTACTAAGCTTTTGATCCACATTATCCACTTTTCTGAAAAACCTCTAGAGGATAGCACCTCAAACAAGAAATCCCAACTAACTCTATCATAGGCCTTCTCATAGTCTAACTTGAGAATAACCCCTTTTTCACCTGACTTATTTACACTATGAACTATTTTGTGTGCTACCACCACACTTTCCAAAATATACCTTCCTTTTATAAAGGCACTCTGGTTAGTGGCCACTAGCCTTTGTGCCACTTTTCCTAATCTATTGGTTAGTAACTTGGAGAACATTTTAAAACTACAGTTAAGGAGACTGATTGGTCTAAATTGTTTAATGTTACAAGCATTCTCTACCTTTGGGATCAAAGTTATCAGAGCAAAGTTCAACCTTTGAATATCTAGTTCTCCCTTAAAAAAGTCATCAAACATACTAATGATATCCTTCTTAATAACACCCCAGAACTTTTGGTAAAAAAGAAATGAAAGTCCATCAGGGCCAGGGGCACCTTCTGGATAACAACTAAACACAGCTTCTTTGATCTCAGCTTCAGTAAATGGTCCTGTAAGCATCTCATTTTCTATATCATTAACTAACTGGGAATCATCCTTAAATTATCATCTAACCTAATATCCTCTCTATTCTCTCTAGCAAACAGGTCTTTGTAAAAACCCACTGCCAGATCCATCATACCTTTCTGGTCAGAGATGTGCCCTCTAGGACTTTCTAAAAAATCAATCCTCTTCTTTCTACTTCTATAGTTAGCAACTGCATGGAAATATGCAGTATTCCTATCTCCTTCAGCAATGTCCCTATCTCTAGACCTCTGTCTAATTTTTATTTCTTCTACTCTCCAAATTTTATCTAGCTCCTCTTCTAAAAATTTATACCTCTTCCACTCATTCTCATCTAAGTCTCTCTCCTCTAACTCCTGATCTAGTACATTATACTCTTGGGATAGACTTTTTTTGGCTTTATTCAGAATGGCTATCTGATTAGCAGCCCATCCTCTTGCCATTTTCCTAAAGGTTCTGACTCTAAATTGCCATATGTCTATAGCCTTAGTGTGAGGACATGGAACACTCCAAGCTTTCTCAACTATTTGACAAAAAGTCTCTTCCTGTAACCACCATTTCTCAAATCTGAACCTTTTCTTCCCATAAAAGCTATTATCTCCTAAATCCACCAGAATTGGGTTGTGATCACTAGGAATTCTATCCAAAGCCTTAATTCTAGCAAGAGGAAAAGCACTCTCTAGTTCAGTCGAAATAAAGACCCTATCAATCTTGGCCATAATTGGATTTTCCTGATTATTTGTCCAGGTATATTTTCTATTTCTCAACTCTATCTCTATTAAACCCCACTTGTGAACCCACTCATTAAACATATCTACCAATTTAAAATTAACAACTCCATTACTTTTGTCCAGTACAGATCTAACCAAATTGAAGTCTCCACCAATAATCATAGGTCCTTGCCAGGCCCCTACAATTTTATGGAGTTCATCTATAAATTCCTGTTTCCCTTCTTCATAAGGTGAACCATAAACAGACACTAATTTAAAGGAATAACCAGTAGACTTATTAGTAAGCATAACACTTGCAGAATATTTAAACAGATCTCCTGGAGTCAATTTGAAAATGTTTTCATTGGCCCCTATAAGAATGCCTCCAGCTGATTCTCTAGATCTCAAAGAACACCAATTAAACTTAGCACTACCAGTTAAAGATCTTAACATACCACTAGAGTACTCACCCTTCTTAGTTTCTACAACTCCTATAAAATCTAGATGATTGTCTCTTATCCTACTGGCTAAAGATAAAATTCTACCTTCTTGGTCCATGCCTCTAATATTCTAGAATAGGCCTTTCATTTTTTAACCACTTTTTTATTTCTACCTATTCTACCTCTCTTATCAGGACCTCTTCTATCATTACCCTGTATGTCTACCACATTTTGACAAGAATTCTTGTCTGAAACCACTTCATCAGAGTTGCCACCCTGATTCTCTGTTTGACCTACTGAATTATCTACCTTACTACTAACAAAACTACCACCTTCATTACTACTATTTAACGTCGGCTGCAGCTTTTAACGTAACTACCACCTTCATTACTACTATTTAAGCGTCTTTGCGGTTTCAGCAGACTTTCTTGGTCGCTAAACTCGGTTTTTCAAAATTTTCAAACCCTCCGAATCTAACATGACCATATCATCTAACAATTTCTCACTAATGGAATCTCCATTCCTAAAAATTATGCCAATTTCAGAAGCAATATCGATAAAGATGCTTTAGACAGAGAGTTATTTGTTTTACCTTTGTTACCTTGAAGATTTTCCAAGTTAAACTTCTTCCTTGCATCTTGTGCTTTCTCCATCATGGTTCTGCCATCATCTAGGTCCCTTTTACTTGTCCTCTGAGCCGGTATTGGTCCCCAAACTTGAGCTTGCATCTTGTTCTTCACAGTTCTTGCAGTAGTAATATCCTCAGTACCTGGTTGAGTTGACTGTATTTCTTCTTCTCCTTCTCCTGTTTTACTGCTTGATTCCTCAATCTTTGAATGATTGTTGAGAGTCCTTTCCAACAGATATGACTGACTAGTAGCTGCAATACTATCCACCCATTCAGTGGGTAACAAGAAGCTTTCTTCATCACCAGCTATTACAATGTCCTCCTCTATTTGCACACCCCCATCCTCTGTATCAGATTCTTCTAACTCCATAGCAGACAAGAGACTCACACACTGATATTGCTCTTTGTCAAATTCTTCCAGTGTTACTTGAAAGTCTAAAGCTCTTCTAGCAGATTTGCTGATACCACTATCTTGATATGAACCTGCACCCTCCTTCTGAACCCTATGTTTCCCATTTGATTTACTGCCTCCAGACATCTGTTTTCCACCATTGCCATTTGTGCTACCCTTGTCACCTTTCCCATCTTCTTTTTCTTCTTCCCCTAATGTATCATCCTCATCCTGATCAAATTGATCTTCAAGCTCTTTATCCTTTAGACCCCCTCCCTCATCCTCATCAGGTCTCTTATCATCATTATCAAATTCAGTTTTCTCCTCCTGTTCAACACCTTTCACAGTAAAAGTCATCAAGTAGCATGCCCCTCCTAGCTCAAAGATCCTCTCCTTGGGTATCTTAGTAGGATTCTTACACTTGACTTTGACCCTAGCCATAGCAAAGAAGCTGGAAAATAACTCAGGCCAATCCACCTCCAATAAGATACCCATACTGGAAGTTATTTCTCTGATAGTCCACCAGTCATTCCATTTTGGTGGGATACCTTTGATTTGCATCCAGACATCCTCCAACTTACTTATAGGCTCTACATCCCCATTCCATGGTTTAAGGGAGAGTACCACATTAGTTCCCTCTAAACAGAACAAAGAAGTTTTTCCAATAACTATGTTCTCAACTTTTTTCTGTGGGGGAAACCTGACTATGTAGGTGAACTCATCCTCGCGCCCTCGCCCCACTCCCATTTGCTTTGTCAAACGACTCAAGTGTTTGATGATTCCAGCCTCATCAATGTTGCTCTTTTCAATTGTGATTATCCCAAAATTATCCAGACCCTTCCAGTGACTAAACCTCCTGCCCCTCTACTCCACATCTATGTGATAGAATCCCAACCCAAAGAGCAAAGACTCGCCATAGTATTGGGCAAAGATCATAGCTTTTCTTCCACTCGGGCGGTCCTCGGCTATATGATTCTCGATTTGCGAGATAAAGCAACATTTACTCTTAGAACAAGCGATCTTGTAGTGCCCAATCTCTCCACACTTGAAACACACCACATCAATTGTCTTCCCCTTGAGATCAGAGTTAACCTCCTCTTTACCTTCTACCTACATTGAGATATTAAAGCTTCCTGGCTCGCGATCGATCTCAATCTTCTTAGGCTCCTGATCCATCCTTCCTTGTGGACTGACAGGTTGCCCTCTCCCTCTTCCCCCTCCTTGTCTTCCTCCACCTCTGGGCCTAGGTCCCTGGAACTGGCCAAAATATGGTGAGGCTTGAGGTGGGGGCTGATTGGGGTAGTACCCAAATGGTGGGGAGGCTGTTGACCAAAATATGGTGGTGGTGGCCCTTGTCCCTGATGAATTGGGAACGGATGAGGTGGGAAATTCCATCCTCCTCCACCCCAATCACACTCCTCTCCTGAATCCCCTGGACGAGCCCCTCTCCCTCTACCTCTATTTGCCATGGACTGCTTAACTATGCTCAGAAAGCTCTTCTTCCTTCCTTCTCCCCAAATAGCCTCTGTGAAGTTGAGCTTCACTGGATCCTTATCCCATACATCTCTACTTCCAACTGGAAAACAATCAACCGGAGCAAAATCCTTCTTCTCTCAGAGATCTCTCCTAATCCAAACTAGGTTTTCACCAGTTCCCCTCTTCTCTACCCGTGGTGGCGGCGGTGGTTGGGAGTCAGGGATGTACCATAGCTGTCCCCAGAACTCCTGTATGCTATCCTCTCTCTTTTGTGGTTCACGGAATGCCCACTCCCCTTGGTCCGTGGCGGATCTGGTACAACCTGTCCACCAACTCTCCTCCACTCACCTCTGACTGCACGATCCCCCCACTCTCCTCTGACTGTCCGGTCCCTCCCCTGGAGATTTGAATTTGGGCCGGATTTGCCGCGCGGCGGCGTACCCTGACCTCTCACCGGACTTGAGGCTCTCCGCCGCGGGGTGGTTGGCCTCTGCAGAGCTTGGGCGCCTCCATGCTCCCAGCTTGCCTTCCGGAACCCCTTGATTCCCTCAACTTGCCCCCTCGCCGCCGCGTCGGGAGCCTGCTTTGGAAACTCAGCGGAAGGTCTCCTCGGTGATGGGTGAGGGGGTGGCTGGACGGCCGGAGTTGCGAGCGCGCCGCCGCGTCGCCGCTCCGATCGCCCACCCTGACTCTCTCGTAACGGTTCGGCCATCGGCGGCTAGGATCGAGCACAACCGGCCTGTTTCTGCCGAAATAAACCTTTTTTTGCTCTTTTTTTCCCCTGTACTGAGAAATAAAACTAGTATGTACACAGGCTATATAGTCTGTCCTACAAGCACATTTTTTTTTTTCTTGTGGTTGTGGTCAACTGGAGTCGTGTTCTGCCCCAGCTATGAATTTCATCACCATGCTCCTGGCCTTGTTGATGGTCATGAAGCACAGGAAGAGGTGCTCCTCAAGGTCGTCCAGCTGCTGCCTAAAGCTCTCCTCGTTCTTGCACAGCTGCTTCAGCACCTCCTGCACCAGCCTCCCCTTCTCGCCGGCCACGGCGCGGTGGTCCACGCACAGCTGCAGCAGCGCGAGCATGTGCTCCCCCTCGTCGCGCAGCCGCGCCACGAGGCGGCTGATGGTGTCCATATCCCGGTTCAGTATGTACGTGCCCTTGGCCGCGGCCTCCAGCTGCACCAGTGCCCGCCTCACCGACCGGCCGGAGAAGAGGCCCAGCCAGGCCGGCGACATCATCGGGAACGCGGCGAACGCGGCCAGGATGTGCACGCCGATGAACGCGCCCACGACGGCCACTGCGGCGACGACGGTGATGAAGGAGGCCGAGAGCAGCTGCCTGAGCCGGGCGAGGCTCTTGATCCGGAGCCGCGCCTTCTTCCTGCTGGCGTCGAGGCTCCTGAGCAGGTCGGCGGAGCTGAGCTGCACCTGCCGGAGCTTGCCCTGCGACACGGCCAGCGTGGCGAAGGGCTGGCCGAGGGCGGCGGAGACGTCGGCGAGGCTGGACACCCCGACGTCGCGGGCGAACTTGCGGAGCGTGGTCTTGAGCGGGCGGTACCGGAGGCGGATCTGCTCGATGTCCCTGAGGAGATGGCTGCACAGGAAGGACGCGCTCGCCGTCTCGTTGTAGTAGGTGGCGAGCAGGTCACGCACGCTGGGGTGGAGCTGGCCTTTGTTCCGTGGCGAGGCGAGGCGCTGCGCGGACGGCGCGCTGGTCCGGCTCGAGGAGTTGCTCGGCGAAGAGGCGGTAGGAGGGGAGGCGCTTGGACGATGCCGAGACGCCGTTGGCGCCGCCGGGGGCGCGGCACCAGCCCCGCGCCGTGCGCGAGGGTGATGTCGAGGACGCGCGCCCAGAAGTCGTTGTAGGACTCGGTGCGGAACGCGCTGGTGTACTCCTCCCGGAAGTCGAAGCTCGACGACGGTTCCATCACGGGTTTGGGGTCGTGCACTGCGCATGCCAACGTAAAATACAGGTTAGCAACAGAGATCAAGTGTACACTTGACGTGTCATGCAGTGCAAGTAGGGTTTGTGAATGGATATTGGATATCTACAGGTGCAAGTAGAGTTGCTTAACAATGCAGAAATGACAATGTGACAAGGCTGTGCGTTGCTATGTGTAAAAGCCAAGCGACAGCATTGTTAACGGGTGGTCTGGCGTGTTGCTACACGCATGAACGGATGCAACGCAACGGCAACCAGGTGCTGACTGATTGACTCGATCCGCCGCCGTGGTGACCATGACCGTACGTGACAAATGCGCTGGAGTACGTCCATGACAAATGCAGATTGAATACAATGCATCGATGCAGTGTACGTGGTGCGTACCTTGCCGCCGGTCACCGTGGCTCTGCTGCACGCACCCTCCGAAGCACCCGAACGCGACGCCCATCGTCGATCGATGTAGAAGCTGCGTCTGTGCCTGCGCGCGTGCGTGCGCCGATGCACAAGGCTGCACGTACGTTTCAGGTTGCAGGCACAAGCGCAGGTATATGGATGCGATTCGATCGATCCGCGAAGCAGCTATCTGTGCGTCTCTTCTTCTTCTGGTGGAAGTGACGATCCAGGGGCCGGTGGAGAGAACTTATAAGGCGCCGCCCCAAGATATCTCTGGCCGGCCGTGGAAATCGTGCTTGCATTGGGCGCCAAGACAAGTCGCCGGCCTCTCCTCCTGTATCTCCCAGCTTGCTACTACTAGTAGATAGATGCTGCTACCGCTAGCTAGACCTGTCGTCTGATTCGGTCGGCGGAAGCTTGGAAGGAAGCACAAGAGGTTGGCCAGCACTCAACAAGACACGCCAGACGACACGCGCACGCCCTAGAAATTCCACAGGAGCCGTCGGATCGGGCACCGACGGCCTGGCGCATGGACACGCGCGCGCCCGGCTCGGTCCCTGGACGATCGACGCCGCCGTGGCAAGTGGGCGCCCACCGTACCCCGCCGCCGGGCGGGCCCCGTGCGTGCTCCCGTTGCTTGTCCGTGTGGCGGCGCGCGTCGCGTCCGCGTGGCGCGCCCATGATCGCGACGTGTGTTTTGCCCCGGAAACCCGGCCGCCGGGCGCGGGCTGGCTTTGCGTTGCGTCCGCGTCCGCCCGAGCGTTTCGCGTTCACCAGCTGCCAACGCCACCAGCACGGTCGAGAACGCGGGCGGGCGAGATATTTTTGGTTGCAGCCGGTCACTCGTATCTTGTTCCTAATCAGATCTGGGAAGGATCTGCGGTCGCCGCGTCCAGGAGGGATGGGCGCCGGGGATCTAGGTTGCCCTGCGCGCCTTGTGCCACAAGGTGACAACGCTTGAGCTGTGGATGGTTCATGGGTGGAGGAAACAGTAGGTTGCAGATATCCCAAGAAGCCTCCTCGTCTCGTCGGCGGCAAAGGGTGGCCAGCGTGCAGTGCAGTGCCTTGCACAAGAGACACCGCGTTGGGCATGGGCAGAATGATCTTGCACACATGATGGGCTGCCGCAGCGGCAGGCGTCGCTGTTGGTTGCCCGGTGGTTGCTACGCTACTCTTCTCTCTCTTTCAGTGACAGGGAATGACGTCGCTGTTGGTCGCTGATCATGCCAGTACACTCGTCTTCTCTGGATCAGGGGTTTTGGCTTCAGATGAGCCTCTACAAAAGGCTACATCAGATTAAACGAAATTTTGGCCGACAAACAGCAACGGGCAAATCATCAGTCAGGCAGTGCCGAGACTGAAGTATTAAAACGACTCTGATCAAGAACGGTTGACTTCAGACTGCTGAATTGGCAGCAATGGTGAGGGGAAGTGAAGCACTCTGATGGACGGTTGACTTCTTGAATTCAAATACTGTAGCAGTAACACGGATCGTTTGGTAAGGAGGACCACTACCTCTACCTGTAATTTTGTCAGATTGAACAAGGTTGAACTAGACAAAAGGGAAAGAACGAACGAGCAAAAGAACAGGACATGTAGAGCAAATTAGCAAATGAATCTACAGTTCATCTCTAGAATTCTTTTTCTGTGGCTTATCAAGGACTTGCTTCTTTTTCTTCTTTTTCTGTGGCTTATCAAGGACTTGCTTCTTTTTCTTCTTTTTCTGTGGCTTATCAAGAACTTGCTTCTTTTTCTGTGGCTTATCAAGAACTTGGTCTAGGGGTGGGTCTCCAGGCCTGCGGAAAATTTGATCACCAATCTTAAACTCGTAGGCCTCGGCCTGACTCAGGATAAACTCCTTCAGCTGAAACCAGGGGAAGAAAACAGAGAGGAATTATGAACATTTGAGCAGACTAGGAAGGAAAGCAAATCTTATATGTAAATCTGAAAGGAAATCATGTTTCTAGGTAGTTTCGGCCCTCAATTTTACATGCTGTGCAGTGACCCTCTGAAAATGATATAATGGTTGTCCTAAAAGAGATGGTAGAATGGCTACAGAAGTGCCATCAGCTCTAAGCAAACACCTCAAAAAATCCCAAGTTCTGAATCACATTTGGAGCCTGATCTCATAGAATGATGACAAAGTACGCTATCTACCTTTGAGCTGTAATAACGATCAAGTGAAAGAGTCCTAGTCTCCTAGATAAATACAACTCTAGCCATGGGATAAATGGGCATGAGTAGACCTGTAATTTCGTCAAGATTTTCAGGCCACGGACCCTGCATATATTGCCATGTAATGATGAATACTTATCCAGCTAGGCAGTGATGAAGCATATCCCTTAACTTTTTCTTATAAAAATTGAAAGTCAGGATCAACTGTCCAATATGCACTATGAGTATGATATTTTTTTTTAACGAAATATGAGTATGATATGTAGCAAACACAATTTCAGGGAAAAGTAGTTGCTCACATTTTTGTTAACGTCTAATCTTTCAGGTGGTCAGATCAAGAGTACCTTTTTTTCAGATCAAAAGAACACTGTTCTTCCCACCCCACTTTACTGTCATTGTAAGAAAATGGCCAATCCAAAGGAAGGAAGCACCAACCTCTAGAATGTCTCGCCCTCTCTCCATGGTGAACATGAGCGTTCCGAAATTAACCGCCACGAATTTGGCGTCCACCGATCCCGTCCGCAGCACATTGCTCCACCTGGTCGCGATCCTCACCACATCCTCCTGAATTCAAAAGGAGAACAGAATTTTTAAGGACACGGTCAAACGAGGCGACGAGCGATGAGCCGTGGCGGCGATCGAGGTCGAGGGATCCGCACCTGTGAACGGGTGGTGCCGGGGCGGAGCTTCACGAAGCCGAACGACGGGCCGGTTTGGCCGCGCAGGAGCTCGGCCTGGAGGGCGGCCGGATCCATCTTTGAAAGGTCAGGCGGCGGGCCGTCGCCACGGCCGGGGCGCCGCGACGAGGGCGCGCCATAATGGCGCCACTCGTCGTCCTCCTCGTCGTCTACCACGTCGCGCAGGTCGTCCGGGATGCGCGCCCGCTTCGCCCCCAGGGCCGCCCCCGCGGCCGCGCACAGGAGGACGGCACCGGCGAGCGCCACTTGGCATGCCATTCTTGCCATGTGAGTGAGAGTGAGGACACGGTTTGCTTGGGCCCACCCCGCCCCAACGGATCAAGCGTGGCTAACCAAACCATAAACCAATATCGCACGATGCCAACGGATTGATTGATGCCAATTACTTGCATTGCATGTCCATGTGGCTTGTGATCTCCGACTTGCATTGCATGGAAGCTATGTTGATTTGCATATATATTACTATTATTATGTATCATCAAGGTCAACTTTCAATGTGCTCCTAGAGTACTTTCCAATTAAACAAAAGCAAATTTCAACGCTTCACTTTTTAATCTCTTCACTACTGCTGCATAATACAGGCATTTCCTAACTAATTACGTGTTACTTCCAAAGAAAAGGAGGAAATTTCAAAGCTTCACCATTTGATAGCAATGTTGTGCAGATACTGTCAGATGTGGTAAGACACTAGACTGAATGGAGGACTAATATCCGCAATGTAACACTGATGAAGCACAAATCCTCCACAATAATTGAAGAAATTCTCTAGGTTATCAGTTCATGCAGCAGCAGATTGCCAGAAAAAACGCCTGTTCGGCCTGGTTGGCGATGCTGTGAGATCGCAAATGGCTGGCGCCGCGTCTTTGTGAGAGAAAATATCTGGCGACCTACGGGTGATAAGCCGCGAACATGGCCATTATATCATGGGTGATAAGCCTGACGGAAGTTCAAGCGGACAGGACCCACGGCCAATATCTCAGATAGCGCACCACTGACTTTAAAAGGTTCATGAATTATTGCACAGATTGAGGAATTTGCTTGTGCTAAAGATTGCACAAATATTAAAACAACTAGCCCTCATATCAGGACATAGTGATGCTGGAAATCCAATTGGCCAACAGGAGATGGAAATAACATTAGCGAACATGAAATTGCAGTTTATTTACATGCCATTCAGACTGCACGGGAACGTTTCATAAACTGTTTAATTGCAGTTGCTGCAATAAACATCGTGTGCTGATTACAGGTATAGGTTCCAACTTGACTATGGGTCTGGTTTGCCCATTATCTCCTCATCACCCGAGTCATTTTCGTCTTCACTCAGCTCTTCATCACTGGACTTGTCTTCTGGGATGACACCAGCATCCTCTGGTTTGGCATATTTTTCGCAGTACTCTAAAGAAAAATGTGAAAGGGAAAGCTGAGCTTTCAAGTACTGAGGAAGCCAATGTGATTCAATATCAATAAACATAAAAACGAAACCAAGGAAGAGAGTGCAATTCAATAAACACCAAAAATGGTTATGTTTCATTTGACCAGCGATTGGCTGGGAACCACTGGAAACAATTAAGCTCTTTATAGCTAAACGCATCGTGCGAAGTGGCAGCCTGGCAGGTTGATTATTTCTCTACTTAACTTCCTTATGTATTCTTATTTTAAATGAGGCCTTCGATAACTGAAATCAAATAAACCCATTGGATTGTCCCCTGATCCCATCAAGAATAAAACAGCACATCCTGTGCCATCCCAAGTCCTAACCAGATACAGGGACCTGCTCATCAGGCAACTAAACAATTTTATGGACCTCCAGATCTGAAACTCACTCAGACCACACAGTAGCTTAGGATGTGTTCGGTTAAGGCAAACTGGATGGAGCCGTTCCATCCTGTTTTCACGGCTGTTTGTTTCATCTCTTTCACGTTCAGTTGGCAGCGCAAGAGCAGAGGTAGAACGAGAGTAGAGTGGAGGCGGCCACCGAGACACGCGAACAGTATTACTTAGGTATACCGAAATAATCATTGCACACACAATAAAGTGCCTACAATAAACCAGCACATTCTTTGGAAATTTTTTTAGTTCATGCCTAAAACCAGTATTGAAGTGTTCTTGAAGATATTTTTATTACTTAAAATGGTTTGCCATAAAAATGAATGCAGTGACTAGTGAGGTAAATGAAATGGATCAGTCCATGTATGTCAAGGAGATGAATTATCACACATTCTACAACTTCACAAGGGAGTGCGAACTGCAAAGGAAATTCAGTACATAGTACCCCAACTTTCAATGCCATTGTTAAATGTTTTCATAAATCTCTGAGCAAGTTTAGAACAAGGCAGTAATAAACATACACTAGTACATAGTGTATTACCTTTCACTTTTTGTTCATAAGCAGGGCGGTCACGCATCATCAACGCAGCTGCATCTCCATTTAATGGATCAGAAGGATTAGGATATAACAGAAGTTGTGGAAGGAAGACCTCAAACACATTGACAAGATCTGCAAAATATCACACACAGGTTCAAAGCTAACCCAGTTATAACTGAGAACAAGACATGGAACTCTAACTGTATACAGATAAGGCATCGAGAGAATTAACCGGCTGTCCATACTAATAATGGCAAAGACCAATCTTACCAAACATTGGGCTCCATGTCTGGTTGATGACATCCAAACAGACTGAACCAGACCTGCAGTTTGCATTCATCCAAAAGTGATTAGGAGTTAGATTGTTATCGTGGTTTGAATTGGTAAAGTAACAGGTCATTGAGTTCAAAAGTACTCACATCTCATCGACATTTGGGTGATATATCTTATTGATGAAACCAATCGATGGGGATTTGTAAGGATACGCGTCAGGCAGCTCTACTCTAACCCTCCATACACCTCCTTGGTAAATGCCTATTGAATTCAGCAAAGTATCCTTCAGATGGTGTAGCCAGTCCTCCTAAATCACTAGTGCAGGACAAGACTGAAGCTTTAAGTGCAGCATTCAGACAGCATATGCAGCATAAGCAGCTCCAACAAGTTAAATTTGGCATCTGATCAAATCTATTCTTAGTTGCAGTGGAAGCTAAACGCCACAATGATCTAGAAAAAAATCTGGACTTTCTGAAAACTTGCTCTTTGGTCTATATAGATCATAAATCAGGAGCTACAAAACCATCGGCCCTAAAAAGAAAACCTAAATCGGCCTTTAGCGTTAAAAATCCGTACTTTCGTTAGGTCCACGAAATTCAACAAAGAACTCCTGCATCCCATCGTTCACCATCTCCACCTTGTAGTCGCTCATCATCCTGCAGGCATCAACAGGTAGTAGAAACGCAGATCAAGGAATCCCCATCGAAATCCCACAGAAAAATCACCGAAAAACGCCAACAGAATCCTCACAGCTTCATGAGGTCCATCTCCCGGCGCTTGCTTGGAGAAGACATGTTGTCTTGAGGGAAAAAACAAGGATTCGCCGCTCCGCTCCTCCCTTTCCACCTCTTGGGATGCACTGGAGATAAGAGGAGGAAAAAGAAGGAATTAAGCAACCGCTGTTGCTACCTCCCCCTCTCTCTCTCTATTATTGATTTTATTTTTATTACGACGGGCACAGCGGAGAAGCGGACAGGAGGTGAGTACAGTAGCGGAGCCACAAAGTATGCCGGAGAAGCGTAGGCATACCTTGTTTGTCCGGTAACCAACCAATGCAATATACTTACTATTTTGGTATAAAAAAAGAAAAAAATAATAATTTACTAGATATGTATTTTGGTATAAAAAGAAAAAAAAAACTGTTATCACCGATCACGCCATCATCAAAGAAGCAGGAAGTCACGAGGCCCAGGACGCGGCCCACGCGGCGATGCTGTCCTCTTATAATCTCTCTATGAGTCGATCAGATCATGATTGAGTAAAGCCTCATGGAAGTGCCAGTGGAGAGACGATATGTAATCCGAGGACGGAAACGGCGGCGGTACGAAGGGTTGTAGGTGGTAGGCATAGACACGTGCAAAGACAATCGTGGACAGAACCTAGACCTATTGGCATGGGCGTCCCCCCCCCCCGACGGGCCTGTGGTTGAGTAAAGCATAAAGGAAACGTGTGTCCTAAAAATCCTAAAGAAAGAAATAACCTACAAGAGTAAAGTACTCTCTCCGTACCAAAAAAAAACTTACAATATTGACTAGGTTTGTTGGAAAAGCTTACAATATTTATATCTTCAAACAAATTATTATTGATATCAATTACATATACTCCAAACTTGGTATATACTATAAATATTAATATAGCTTCAATATATAAATAGTTAAAGTTAAAAAAGTTGAGTTCTCGAGAAATGAGAATGGCATATATTTTGGAACGAAAGGAGCATCTGAGTGAGGTACCAAAAAAAACTTGTGTCTGGAAAACACTAAGGAAAGAAATAACCCATGAGAGTAAAGTACGAAAGAAATCTTTGTATCCAAAAAAAATAAAGGAAATAGACAACCCACATGAGTAAAGCATGAAGGAAACACATATGTCCCGGAAAAAACATGAAGGAAAGAGACCACCACAAGAATGGACTTTATACATACAAAATGTATTTAGTTGATCTCAGACATATAATAATTACTTCTCATAGTCAAGTAATATAGTGCATTCTCATGAAGGAAAAAAAAGAACCTATGTCAAAACCCGGCTAGATTGGGCCGTAATCGACACCCGATTATCGACCGTTGGAGCGGTGAAGGTGGCGTGGGGGCTTTCTCCCTCCGACGACGCGGTGACGACCGGCGGCGGCACGGGCAAAAGCGAGGAGCGGAGGAGCCGTGGAGGAGGGGGGGGGGCGCGGCAAGGCGCATGGCGGTGGGGGCGGCGGCGCACAGCGGCGCCCTTGGGAGCACTGGGCGGCGGCACGGGGGCGAGAGCGAGATAGATAGGAACTATTTTTATTGTTTGCTTATCCCCAAAGAGATTACATGTCTCGCTTATATAACCCGCTAGTGGGACTTGTAATCTAAGTAATCTCTCTATAAGGTTTCCTTATACGATTGGAATACCTTTTACAAGCAATGTTTATTTATTTCCTAATAAGGGTCTTCCTTATAGATTGAAATATTCCCTTTACACACCAAAAAGCCTAAGATAATCCTAACTTGAGGGCGACGAGTTAGATTCGGAGGGGAGGGAGGTGGCAACGGCGGCAGGGGCGCCGGCTCCCCCACTCTTGGCAAGCGCCCCCGCCCCCTCGTGGGGCGGCGACGGCCGTGTCCCTTTAGCTTTGTCCGGGGCCGACCCAATGCAGGTCATGACAACCTATAAGAACAAGCTTATACATACCAAGTCTATTTAATTAATTGGCATGGGATATATAACAATTACTCCCTTAGAGCAACTCCAAAAGACATGCTATCCTTGTTAGGCAGGCTATATATGGCTTTTTTTAAGAAAAAATTTGAACTCCAATAGACGATATGGTTCTGTAGTATAGCAAACATGTTATCTCTCGAAATCTCGGTGACCATCTATAGCGCCAAATATAGTCATTTGTTATATGGTTTGTAAAGTAGCAAGAATGTTATGATTCTCTTCTTTTTTTAGAAGTTTTTACTGTTTTATAAAATGGCTAAACAAATCGAAATTTAGCTATTATATTTAGACAAGTTGTTGGAGTTGCTCTTAGTACGTAATATAACGTATTCTAGTAGCATTCAATATAACTACTAAATACTTCCTTCATCCTCTTTTATAAAAGGGCACACACATATCAAGATTGAAACTTTAAAACCTCTCATCAATAATTTAGCTAAATTTTTTAATTATTATAATATAAACTTGATATGATTAAATTAGTAATTAAATGAACTACCCGGTTATCATAAATTCTAAATATAAAAAAATGTACTCATGTTTAACTGCACCTTACAAAAAGAATGAACTGCACCTTACAAGAGAATGGAGATAGTATAAGGGGTTCTAGGAGATAAAAACTAGTTTTCCATTAAATATTTTTCATTTATCAATCAACCACCATTAATCATGCTGATGATAGTGTCTAGCAAATGCATCTCTCTTGATCTGTCCTAAAATTCCTAAAATACACTATATCATAGGATAGAGTAGTTGCTAAAAGTTATAAGTCTTGTTAGTTTGACTCAGACATATAGTTAGTTGCTAAAAGTTAATTAGGTAGATTTAAACAAAATTAGTAATGGTATATCTTCTATGAAACGCGACATTTGTAATAGCATGTATCTGATTAACCCCTCAAATAATGGTAGAGATGACTAGTTGCACCATAGTTCAAGATCAGACAAACAAAGTTCACGCTGGTGGAGTAAGCAATAACATAGCCAAAGCTATTATTGAGCTATGCATTGCTATATTAATCCCATTAATTTACACAAAAAAAAAAACGTAGGCCACTACCCACCACGTTTGATTGATATGACGTATACCACGTTCCACCTCTGAAAATGCAATGGGAGTTATAAATCCGACTATTCTCCATCTGTATCCCAATATACAAGCACCAGACCTCTGCTTTCGACGCTGATGTCCTACAACACTCTTGATGTCATTTGGAGTTATGCATATTCTGGCTGTGCTTCCAGCCAAATTGGAAAAGCACCTGGGATTCTGGGTAGTCTCTCCAGTGTAGCTGGGAAGCATCACAATTGTAGCTCGGGGTAGCATTTCAAAGCCTTGTAATTTATTTCTTTCAAGAACATTGTTACTTCAAGGATGGCAAAGAAATCATTTTATCCACTGTCCATGATATTGCTTCATCCTCATCCATGTGGATGGATTTCTTGGAAATTGATTTGATCCTCTGGTTGTCTTCTGACTTTATTCAAGAATTTGCAAACCAGGGGAGCATGTCGATGCAACTAAACTGTCAGTTGGAGACAACAGAGTATGATTATCTGGATAAAATAATGATTCTGCAGCATACACACCGAGTAAAAGACTGTAAGGGCAGCAGTGCATTCAGGGGATGTGCTGCAACCTGCAAAATTTTCATGAACAGAGTAGTGGGACGAGTTAAACTGAAAGTTAAGACCCATAGAGAAATGATCCCACATTTTCGTAAATCACCTGGTCAGCTAGTGACACTTTGAAAAAAAAAAATAGATATATAGGAGTTGAAGGCAAGCAATAGTTAAATGGACATAGCACCAAAGCTCCAAGCCCCTTAGAAGAAAATAAAAATACATCCTTCAGAACAACAGTCATGCAAGTTCACTAATTTATATGCTTCTATAGTTCATATTTACAGTAGAAATCTACAACATATAATAAGTAAAGTGGATAGAGATGAAACAACACAGAAAACTGAATCAAACACAAGTCAGCAATACAATGCAATCATTTTGTTTTAATAAAATATATGAAAGCGATTGTCAAGGTACATTTTTTTTTATAACGATCATCAAGGAACATTTAGGCGTTAAACTCTGGAAAGAAACTTCCATCCCTAAGAAATAGTCTATAAAGATTCAACTTGACTAAACAAAAATAATCGTATTATGCAAAGGCACATGCAGTTGACGATTCATACTTGATCCATTACAAAGTCCAGTTCAGCATAAAAATATACTGGAATGAGAATCCAGATGGAAGAACTATGCACAGCACAAGGGCCCCATCAAAAAGATTTTTTTTTTTTTTTTGAGAATAATGATAGGAGATAGCAACCCACATGAAAGAAGCCTGACCGTGCCATTTATAGGCTACAGTACTAATGAAGAGCATGCAGCAGTGATTGCACATTTGCACTGTAATAACAGCCCAAATATGAACAGAAAATAATGCCAAAGACAAACAAATATAGGAAAGAAATATTTGATATAAAAAAAGGAAGAGGTTCTATGGGACAGCACATGCAGATTCTTGCCTATATGTATAGATTAGTAGACTGTAGTAATTGGTACTTGATGTCTGGTTGTTCCTACGGCTAAATGCTAATCATGTTTAACCCTTTTCTAAAAAAATGCTAATCATATTTAACAGCAGCCGAGAATTATTTAGCTTGCAAGTTTCCACACCGACTGATAAACATGCATATATGACTATGAAGAGTACCGTATTAGAACAACATATACTTTGGATGAGACAGAAGAATTGAGAACTCTCAGAACAAATAATACATTATCAACAAAAATAATTACATTATGATACTAATCTGCACAGGTTTGTCCAGATTCCATCTATAAGAAACATTTTAAAAGAACTGAGCAGCAAATGTGCAACTAACAGCAAAGCTTCTTTGAGTCTAAGTTGGGACTAAACAGTCTCCTAAAAAGAAAGAATATGGCGGAAAAACTTACGGTGCTGCCAATCCTTAGAAACCAAGTAGATTGCAAAGTAAAGCTGCTTCTGCTGCTGCCATCTTTAAAAACGCATGGCATGGGCTAACACTCTACTTCAGCTACTCATATGAAACCGAAAAGTCCTCTCGCAAACAAGCGTGAAGTCCTCCTCCTCCCCCTGTTTGCAATTCTGGAGCTTCTCATTGGTGTCAGATAAAACCGAAGCATCCCATTGTCCAGGTTCCCAGGAGATGTGTAATGCACACTCCTGCTTCTGCCAATCTTGCTATTCTTGAGCCAATCGGCCCGAAAATTCTGCGCATCGCCATTACTTGCAGCCTGTGAGCTTCGGATCGCGCCTTGGCTTGCTCTGCCCGAAACATGTCCATTGCGTCCGGGTTGATGAATTTCGCCAGTGATGTCTGCTGCCTCCGCATTTTTACCCCTCCGGACTTCCCTCCTGGATTCCGAGAGAGATCGCTCGAGGACATGCTCCCCTTTCCTCACAAACTCCTTGAGCGGACTCGTGATGCTCCGATCCCACACCCTGCTCCACCTGTTGGACCTCCGTCGCCCAACACCAGAGACGGCGGCCATCTCCATCCCAGTGTCACGAGAGCTTCTTCCACTGAGACTGAGACGCCGCCCATCGCCCCCACATCAGCGGAGTGCCCGCCATTCCTGCTCTCATCAGCCACGGCGCGGGCCGCCTCCCCCGACCGCTGCCTCCGCATTGCTCCTCCTCGCCCCATCCTCCGGGGCCTCCCGCTCCTCTAAGCAGGCGAAGGAGCACGCGAACGCCCTGCCCACCATGGACCCGTCCCACGAATGGCGAGGCGGCTCCAGGGATCCGCTGCTGGTGTCCCGGTCCCTGGACGCCATCCACTCGCACGAGCGGCGGAAGCTCGGCTTCCGCTCCACCCGCGCGCCGCCGTCGCTGGCGCTCGGATCCACCACCGCCGCCACCCCGCGCGACGGCTCCTTGGCAGAGGCCGCCGCCCCTTGCCTCCTCCACCGCAACGCTCCCCTCGGCAGCATCGACCGGAGCCACGACCCGGGCCGCCCCTTGCGCTTGCCTCCTCGAGGTCCTTCTCCGGAACCCGACTGGAACTCCGCCGCCGCCGACGCCGACGACCGCGGCCCTTCCGACGGACCCTCGCCGCCGGTGGAGTCGTCGAGCTGGAAGAGCAGCATGAGCGTCTTGCGCAGCCTGCCCCGGTCCGCGGCGGCGCCGGAGGTCTCGGCGGCGGCGACCTCAACGATCTCGGACTCCGCCTCGGGCTGGTCCCGCACCGTGGAGAGGCGCTCCATGAGGCAGGTGGAGCAGATGCCAGTGAGGAGCTGGGACGGGTGCCTCCCGCACCGAGGAGGTTCCGGCTCGGGCTGCGCCTGCTCGTCTTCCTCCATGGGGTCGGGGTCGGTCGGGTCGGATGGAACTCTCGCGGAAACTGGCTATGGCAGGCCGCCGCAGCGCAGCGCAGAGCGAAGGCAGCAAGGGTGTGAATGGGAGTCAGGCGGGGACAAGCTGGTACGACATGGCCAGAAAATCGCGAGAGGAAAAAAAGAACCCTAGCGAGACACCCGAAAAGCGACTTTTGGGTTTTGGGGGCAGGCAGGTAGCGGAGAGCGCGTGCGTGGGGAAACGTTAGGAAAGGTGCGTGGCCTTTTGCTAGGGGCCGCCGCCGCCCCGGCGCGAGGAGAGCGGGCCGGCCGGCTTTGTCCTTGGCTGGGGCGCCAGGCGACCCAGGCAGGCTATCGGCGCCGAGCCAGACGCGGGCACGGGCACGCGGCCAGGCGCCCCCAGTTGGTCAGAGTCACAGGACTCACGGTGCGGGATTAATTTCGGATCCAGATTGAGTGACTTTGCTTGAGCAAGTCACGCTGCAACTTTCCTATCATCTCCTCCGTTCATTTTACATCCGATGGCCCTAGGTGATTCCAAGGAGAAAACACAGTGTAGAGAGCCCAGACTTGGCATTTGCTGCCTAGCTAGGCCGGTGATGCTCGCCGACGAGTGCTCTCCTGTACCGCTCTCCCTTGCGCACCGAGCAGCCGCGACTCGTCGGCACCGGAAATGGTTCTGGGTCCCTCGGCGGCTCGACGCCGTCCCGCATGTGCGACATCGCTGGGCAGGCTCAGCGTGTCGACGATGGCTACGCGCACAGGCGAAGCGCGAACATGGCTCGACTCCAGTGCGACGGGGCGCGGCGGTTGTTGGCGCGGCGAGCTCCTGCCTGGAAGTCTGGAACGGTCTCGCATGGTGAAAACTCGGAGTCTGCGCCGGCCGCGCCCGCTCCGAGCGCGTGCTGCCCCCCTTTGCGGTGGCCGTGCCCGTGCACGCTCGTTTCGCCTAGGCCCGCGCCGACTCTCGCCTCACCTCGCCTCACCGTCCTCTGCGCCAACCGCATCCTCGCTGAGTCGTTCTTCGCATCGGGCGGCAGGCATGCACACAGCACACTAGCTCCGCCCCCGCCGCGCGCTCTCCACATTGGTCGTGCCCGTCGCGCAGGCCACGCACGCTGGACGGCATGCTGCTGCGGCGGCACTCCGTTGATCGACCTCCGCGTGGTCAGCGCGGTGCGAGGAGGCGAGGATCACAGCGGGGCCAACACAGTTGAGGTAAAGCCGGCGACGAGGCAGCGCCCCGAGAGCAACTGCAGCGCGCGATGCCGGCATGGGGAGGGCAGAGGCGCAGCGCGCAGACGTCGAGGCAGCGCCGCGGCGCCGGACGAACGGACGGGCAGCGTGCGGGAAGCCGGGAACCTCTTAACTCTTTCGTCCGCCTCTCGTGCTTAGTAAAAAAAAAAAAAAAACTGAAATCTGGTGCTTGGACTGCTCGAAAACGTTGTGAGCCATTGGATCTCCCTTGAGCGGTGGATATACATGCGAAAGTTACGACGTGACTTCCTTGAGCAACGTTATTCAATCTGTGTCCATTAATTTCGGTGGGCGGGCGGTTGGCCGAGCGCCCAAAGTGGCATGGCTGGGCGACGTGCCGTGCCTGCCTGCGACGAGACAAGATACGCCGGTGACGGTGAGTGGCCGCGGTGTGCACGATCAGGTGAAACGGCTATGATATTATCGGCTTTGCTTTTGCAACATTGCCGCCGCTGTTGCTTGCTGCAGCCGCACCAGCACTTGACGTCTACTACTGCACAGCACAGATGTAGTAGCCACAGCTGCGGTGCACAAGGAAAGCAAGCATCTGACGAGGCTGGGCATTTGGACTGTGCTCTTCAAGTTAGTATTTGTATCACGAGCTAACCTCCATTTCAAAATTTCCTTTAGTTGCTGGTGGCACTTTCGCTGGCAGTCAGCCATTTTTACCTGGCAGTTAGCTGCAGCTGAGGCCTGGCTGAACCAGGTCTCACGCTCAGTCGCCCTGGGGACGGTTTCACAACTACAAGTGGGAGTATCTGATAATCTGAAGTCTGAACAAGAACAAACCTAACAACTAGGGCCTTGTTTAGATGGCTAAAAAATTGTAAATCGAACGTCACATCATACACTCGTGAAGATGTTTCGCTTTGTTAGTGATAAATATTATCCTACCATGGCGTAACTAGGCTCAAAAGAATCGTCTCACAAGGTACATCTAAACTGTGTAATTAGTTATTTTTTTTGAGTGAAATGCACCGGTAGATACATGAACTTGTCTTCTTTGTGCCCAAATAGGTCCATGGACTTAGAAACCGACCATCTCGCCCCTCGAACTTGTGAAACCGTTCACCCCAGTCCATGGCGGTTTTTAATTGGTGGTTTTGCATGGCGTGAGACGGTTTTACATGGTACTGCGCGTCACGATGACATCATCACTTCTTTTTAATTTGCGAAATTAATATCTTTTTATTTAGAGCTCCAAATATAGCAAATAATATATCAATTTTGATCATCTCGATTTGAGCTCTTTGCAATGGTATACTCCGTTTTGTTATTTAAGATAGTTTTATTTCGTGTAAAATTAAATATTTCTATAAAACGAGTGATATTTTATTCTCACTTGCAATCTGATATATATGTAGTCATGATTTTGTTCCCGATATATACATATTTGCTGGTTTTTGGCCGTATTATATATTGACGCGACAATGCCCATCCGATACGTCGTCCGGACGATCGATCGGGCCACACACACGCGCGACGCCTAGCTCTCCGCTTCGCTTCCGCCGGGCGATGCATGCATGCATCTAGCTGCACCTACGCCTGCATGCATGCGATCGATCGTCCGCACAATACATACATATTTAGATAGCATGTTTTGGCCTAAATATGTATATATTGCACACGATGCCTAGCTTGTATACATATTTAGGTAAAATTTCTATAAAACGAGTAGTAAATTTCATGGCAATATATACCCTATGTATATTTACGGCAAAAAAACGGCAAATATGTATATATCGGGAACAAAATCACGACCACATATATATCGAGTTGCAAGTGAGAATAAAATATCACTCGTTTTATAGAAATATTTAATTTTATATGAAATAAAACTATCTCAAATAACAAAACGGAGTACATCATTGCAAAGAGCTCGTCGAGACGATCAAAATTGATATATTATTTGCTATATTTGGAGCTCTAAATAAAAAGATATTAATTTCGCAAATTAAAAGAAGTGATGATGTCATCGCCGACGCAGCACTACGCAAAACCGCCCGCCGCCATGCAAAACCACCAATTAAAAACCCCCATGGACCTGGGGTGAACGGTTTCACAAGTTCGAGGAGCCGCATGGCTGGTTTCTAAGTCCACGACCTATTTGGCACAAGAAGACAAGTTCATGTACCTATGGTGCATTTCACTCTATTTTTTTTAACTACATTTAATACTTCAAACATACGCCTTTTGGTGTATTTAATGTGATGTGATGGAGAGAAAGTGAGAAAAATGTTAAAATTTTAGCCATCTAAACCAGGCCTAGGGTGGTGACGGCAAACTAGTGGAGTAGTGGGCAGACGCCGAAGATCCGAAGGGCCGAAACCCATCGATAAACAGTAGGACCGTGCGCACTAAAAAAATCATGAGGACGAACAGTCGAAAAGTCACAGCCTACGGAACGGATCCAGCACAGGCGTTCCGTTTTGGATGCTACACGATGCTCATGTACCGCTCCAATGCTCGATGCCGCCAATTTGTTTGATCCCGGATTACTCACGAATTAAGTGCCGAAATTCTTCACATGTGAAAGTTTGAGATGGATTTCACTGCGAGGCAATGATGAGGACCAGGTATAAGGAAACTGATTTGGTCTGATTTATCATCTATTTGCGTTGCGTGACCACTTTTACCTGATGCAGTACCTTTTTTTTTTGGCATCTTTTTGTACCTGCGCACCAGTGGCACATGGGGGGCTATTAATCTGTGCCATCACTGATACGCTCGTACTCTCAACAAAGTATTAAGTCAACGATCGACAGCTAGCTTTAGTTCCTAATCAAACATTCAGGCCGGCCTAGTTATGCTACGAAACGACTATCCTCGCACCTTCTTTGCATCAAGTTCGGTCGGACAGCACGCGCTTAGTTACCTAACACTTTCCGTTCCTGTCTCTTTAATCTATTTCCTACGACTAATAGGATCATTCTACAATGATGATGTGGTGACCTCACATCGTCCATCCGACAATCGGACGAACTATCTCAGCTATTTACGTGTTGCTGCAAGGAACAGCAAACTCTTCCGTGGAACTTGCAAACACCTTTATGCCGGTGCTTGACTAGTGACTAGTAGTACGTGACAGTAGTACCTACTACGTACGTGCAACCTTCATGGACTAGCACGAATCTTCATTAAATCCCCAGGAAAATAACCTATGATTACCTTTGTTTTGTTTGTGTTGAGCAGCTGGGGCCAAAATCGTTTGCGTCGAATCCACATCATAAAGTTGAGGAAATTGGCATGCCTGCGGGTTGCATTAGGATCATGATTTTTTGGACTCACCAGTATTTGGACATGGACAGGGGGAGCTCTGAGAATTTCGTATAAGACGTGGACACGTGAATCGGCTGAATCCAGACTTCGTATAACCGGGTAAGATGTGGTCATGCGGATTCGTGCGGATAAGTGAGCAGAGATTGATTTGAGAGTATCGGAGTCGGCGTAGAGACGTGCAGTTGAAAAGCACAATTATGTTTAGTATGTCAAAGATCATTTAAAATTGGAAATCACATCTGTTGAATATTTAAGCATATTACGAGATATATTAACCCATAAAAACGATATCATGTATGCTAACAGGAACATCATAGGCATAGATAAACTTATCATGCTATCAGGAACTAGCATCATATGCAAAGCCTACTAGACCCGGCAGTAACAGCAAATAGCATAAGCAAGGTATTCGGATTATACCCATGGGTGAGGCTGCCGGTACCCACGGCTTGCACATCACCGGATCCGGTTGCAGCATCGTTGGCGTCGGTTGCGGCGCTTCGTCGTAGGAGCTATTGGTGCAAATGGAAGGAGCAACCGCACCCGAGAGAGTGCTCCCCAAAAAACTTGATTGCCCGCTACCCGTGCAGGTGCGCGACGAGCGACAGAAGTTCCGAAGCCTGCTCGCGGAGTCCCCTCACTTGTGCGCGCAGGGAGCTCAGGCCGGAGATGCAGAGACTTAGCTCAAGCTCAAGAGCGATGTGGACAGAGAGAGGTGGCGGCTTTGGATCGGGATGACAGGGAGGCTGGTCTTATTTATAGTGCCGGCTAGGGCAAACACCCCACAGGTGCATTTACCCTCTTGCCCTCGGCTGGGCGCACATCGCACATGTGCAAAGGCCCTTTAGCCCTTGGCTAGGCGCACACCGCCAGTATGTTTACCCTTATGCCCTTTGCGACCATTGCTCGTGCCATGTAGCCGTTGGGACGTTCGTGTGCCACAAAAAGGCACAATCACATCACAACACGTCCGGCCAAGGCCAAGGCCGACCCCGCGACCCGCGGTCTTGCGCCGCTCCTTGGCTCGGCTCGGCGGCGCGGCACGGCGTGGCTTCCCATGTTCCCTCTCACTCCTCACGGAGCACCAACTAATCCACTATTTAAGTTAAGCACTCTCTCGGTGAGTGTACCATGTGGTACTAATCCCACTCCACTTACCATAAATGTGTGGGCCTTTGGAGTTTTCTTGATTAATTGCTAGTTAACTAATGGGCTAAGCCCAATTAATCTAACAATCCCCACCAAAGTCCAAAACCCGCACAATATATGGTCTCAGTTTCTAAGCTTGTTTGATATACCAGTGTTTCGATGGAGACTGTTAAGTTGAACATCCATCTAGGAAGAGAGCTTGCTTTAGTTCACAACTGACCAATGGACTATGCCTTGAATTGACAGTTTTGTGCGAAGTAGAGCTTACTCAGTTCCTTAACTGATACTAGGCTGTCTAGAGCATCCCCTCTGGTTGGAGCATATAAGTCAATCTCCAGGCCTTTTCATGAGTATCTAGAGATCACCCGAATCTCATAGACTGTGACTAACAGTCGAACCCATATAGGTGTGCTTCTTTTAAGATGTTCTGTAAGACGACATCTTTGCTTTTTAAATAGTCACTCAAAGCACATTAAGGTCTATACCAACCTGCCATACAGATAGAAGAGAAGTGCATTTACTCAAGAGATGAACCTTTGCAAGGGTCTCTCCTCCCGATCTACCACCAGCTTGTCTCGCTACTCTACTTCACGGGATCTCCGATCACATAGAATAGGTTACCACTGTGATAAATCTCAAGTGGGTCTCAGTCCCATCTCACTCGATGCACTATCTATCACATTCCATGACAGTCCCTTAGTGAATTGATCTGCCAGATTTTTAGGACATAGTCCACAGCTATTACTCCGGAGTTTCTCAGTTTTCTGACAGATTTCAACCGTTGTCTCACGTGTCTGGTGGTCTTCATGTTGTCCTTCGAACTATGAACTTTAGTTATCACTGTTTGATTATCACAGTTCATAGACACTGCGGTATAGGTTTCTCAACCACCGCGGATCCATTAGGAGCTCACGAAGCCACTCAGCCTCAACAGAGGCGGTATCAAGTGCTGTTAGTTCTGCTTCCATTGTAGACTTCGTCATGATAGTCTGCTTGCAAGACTTCTAGGAAACAGCGCCACCTCCAAGTGTGAACGTATATCCACTTGTGGCCTTTAAACCATCAGCATCAGATATCCAGTTTGCATCACTATATCCTTCCAATACTTTTGGGTATCTGGTGTAGTGAATGCCATAGCTGGTCGTACCCTTTAGGTATTGCATTACTCTCTCAAGAGCGTTCCAATGATCATCTCCTCGGATTCGACGTGAATCGACTCAATTTGCTCACAAAGATAGGAGATCTCGGGCCTTGTCGCGGCCGCCGGTACATTAGCGAGCCAATTATTTGGGAGTATCTCGGTGATCTCTCATTATCCTTTGGTTCTTCCTCGGGATTATCTTTGGGATCGTATGGAGTAGAAATAGGTTTGTAATCATCGTAGCCAAAGCGGCTTAAAACTTTCTCCACATAGTGAGATTGTACCAATGTCACCCCACCATTTTCTTCCCTCAGCAGCTTTATATTTAGTATCACATCAGCTACTCCCAGGTCTTTCATGTCAAAATTTTGTGACAAGAAAACCTTGACTTCCTCAATCACATTAAGGCTTGTTCCAAGTATTAGTATGCCATCCACATACAAGCACGGGATTACTCCTTCTCCCCCCATAGTGGTAGTACACACACACACACACATCGGCCTCATTCGTAACAAAGCCGTAGACGTCATGGTTTTGTCAAACTTTTCGTGCCATTGTTTGGGTGCTTGTTTCAAGTCATCTGAGAGACTTCAATAATTTACACACCTTTCCTTCTTGACCCTTTACTTCAAACCCTTCTGGCTGCTCCATGTAGATTTCCTCTTCTAAATCTCCATTTAGAAAAGCTGTCTTAACATCCATTTGGTGGACGAGAAGATTTTGAGAGGCAGCAAGGGCGAGTAATACACGAATAGTGGTCAATCGAGCAACTGGTGAATAGGTATCAAAGAAGTCCTCGCCTTCTTTTCGGATATAACCCTTAGCCACGCAGTCCGGCCTTGTACTTCTCAATGGTACCATCGGACCTTAGCTTTTTCTTGAACACCCATTTGCACCCCACAGGTTTACACCCATAGGGACGGTCTACAACTTCCTAGGTTCCATTAGTCATAATCGAGTCCATCTCACACCGCACCGCTTCCTTCCAATAGTCAGCGTCGGGAGAGGAATATGCTTCGCCAATGGTATTTGGGGTGTCATCCACAAGGTATATAGTGAAGTCATCACCAAAGGATTTTGCAACCCTCTCGTCTCTTGCTCTTTTCGAGTGACTTCAATATTATCCTCCTCGGGACTTTCCACGCTTGTTTGCTCAACAATCTCTATTGGCACGGTACATCGGGGAAATAGTCGGTTCATGACTAGATTTGCCCACTTTACTTCCTCTCATAGGAAATTCATTCTCAAAGAATGTAGCATCTCCGGATTCCATAATTGCACCGACACGCATGTCGGGGCACTCCATCTTGGATGACCGTGAAATCTATATCCCACGCCGTTTAGTGCATAACCAATGAATACACAATCAACAGTCTTTGGTCCAAGTTTGCGCTTTTTTGGTTATTGGCACACTCATTTTAGCCAAACATCCCCACGTCGCAAGTATGCGAAATTTAGTTTTTCTCTTTTCCCATTCCTCGAATGGTGTTACTTTTTATTCTTTGTAGAAACTCTGTTCAGGACATGACTGTCGATGTTTTACGACCGAGAGCCCCGCACGGGTGAACAAGGCGGGTTTGTTCGGGCCTCGACGAACCCGGAGCCCGGCGGTTTGTTGCGCGGTGACATGGAGAGCGGGATTTTTATACTTGGTTCGGGCCCTCGATCAAGGATCGAGTAAAGACCTTTATGTCCATCGGGCGTGAGCTGTTTTTTTTTGATTGATGGGGTTAGCCGAAAATCGGCTATGAAGCTTACGGCAATTGGTCGTAAGCCAAGCTTGTGTCCCTGTATGTTCGTTGCTCCTCTCTACGAGGTGTTCCTTGGCCGCCTTTTTATAGTCCAAGGGGCCAAGGAACTCGCTGATCCTAGTCGGATACAGAGGGTTGTCCGTAGAGGAACCGAACACCCGAACTCTAAACAAGGTAATCGACTAGTGTTCTATCCTAGTTACAACGTAAGTCACCGTAGCTATGCTTCCATTGCCTTCGAGTTGTTTGTGGCCGCGGGGCTAGGATAGAACCCCTGCGAACAACTCGGTAGAGTTCTTTGGCGATCCTCAGTATCCACAAGCCCCCCGCATCTCAAGGTCGAGTTATGAGAGTTGTCTTGCTCTTCTCGGGCGAGGCCTTGATATGGTCTTCAAGATCATCTTCAGTGCACTTTTTCAAAAAGTGCACCCATAGGGTGTAGTCCCCGAGCTTCTTGCTTTTCGGCACAAAGAGCTGGAAGGTCTTTGAGTTCTTTTCCTCCTTCTTCGAGTTCTTCCCGTCGTCGGAGCTCTTCTTTCTTGAAAGGAGAGCCTTGTTCCGCTAGCCCCCGAGCATCTTAAGTTTGAGTCATGAGAGTTGTTTGCTCTTCTCGGGTGCGGCCTTGATGCGGTCCTTGTTGTCTTCATACGGTGTGCACTTTTCTGAAAAAAGTGCACCCGTAGGGTGTAGCCCCCGAGCTTCTTGTTGTTTGGTACAAAGAGCTAGAAGGTCTTCGAGTTCTTCTCGTCGTCGGAGCTCTTTTGTAAAAAAATCCCCGGGTATCCTGTAGCCCCCGAGCGTCTAAGAGCTCTTCTGTAGATTGAGCTCTTTAGAGGTTCTTCATTTTTCCCGGGATTTTTGATCGTTTCTCTTTTTCCGTGCGGTCACGGGAGTCACAGTGCGCTTTTACTGCGCTCCGTTTTTCAGGAAACGTCAGTGCATGGCGATCATTGACATAAATTCTCTTCTCGTGATTTGAGGTGACCGCTCCTTTTTTTGGCCGGTTGCCTCGTCTTACGTGGACTTGATCTATAGGCGTCTTTGGTTCCGCCTATAAATATTGCCCGTTTTGCTTCTCGGTGAGGATCAGTGTGTCTTTCTTCTTCTCTCTTCCTTCTCGTAGGAAAAGGCTTCATTCGAGCTTAGCATCCATGGCGGTGCCTTTGAGTGAGTTCGATCAGCCCCAGGCGTCTTTTTAGCCTTTCCAGAGTTCTTCTGTGAGTGAGGGATGTCTTGTGATTGGGAATAGCGGTAGGCTATTCCCGCGGCAGTTCCACACCGGGAAAGTTTGAGGGGTGAGTGCGGGATGTCTTGTGACCTAAGATGATCTCCTCTCCTCCTTCGTTTTTTCTTGGTGTGGGTCGGGGTAGGGTTCTTTTAGGGTTACCCTCCCGGTCTGTTTGGTCTCCTTCCTCGCCGCTTGGGTAGACATATGCCGACTTCCCAACCGGTATTGATCGCCGCTCATCTTCGGGGAAGGTTGTGCCTTTTGAGGAATTGCTGAAGATGGTGCTCTTTGGGTGCGCTTCCTTCTACTCTTTGTGGAGTTGAGCGCTCCCTTTGAGCTCTTTTCATCCTGCTGCGACATGGTGGACTCCGGAGACTTCTCTTGCAGAGAGGTTCTTTTCTCCGCCCGAAGTCGCTTATCTTGATCCTCAAATTCCACTGCCGTCGTCGGTGATCTTTGAGCTCCGTGTTTATGGACTTGGGCGCAAGGGTCTTGACTTCGAAGTAGCCCCGAGTCGTTAAGATTCGGGCTCTTAGGGTTCGGATGCAGGTCCGAGTGCTCCGTCTTCTTCGCCGTTGGGAGCCGGCTTCTCACACTGCGGTGTTGTACTCTTTAGGATTATAGTGCACCAGGTTTTCTTTGTATCTTGTACGCGGGAGTTCTTGTTGGGCTCTCCATGCATCTGAGTCTTCTTTGTATCTTGTAGGGAGTTGTTTCCCATGTAACTTGTAATCTTCAAGATGTTGAATAAAAAGATCTTTCCCTTTTATCCATTTTGTACTTGTACTTTTGTATGACTACGATGCGCCTTCGTGCGCGGACTTGTTGCGGTTTGTCCTCTCGCTTGTTTTTGCTGTGGTCTTCCGAGTTCTTCTTCTTCGAATGACTTATTGAGATTGCGCCTTTAGAGTTCTTCCTTAGGCTTTCGGCTCTTATATCCTTCTTGTAGGTTCGTGCCGAGTATTTTGGAGTCGTGCTCCATGATATCGATGTTGTTTTGGTGATGGTCCAGCTTGTCTTTCAAGAGACTTGGTCGTTCATGGTGTTGAAGTTACGCCGAGTTGTCGATCTTTGTTTTCCCGACTTGTCGGCTCGTCTTCTTGTAGATCTGCTGAAGGTAGCGTAGGATCTTGTCCTTGTGCGCCTTTGGGTTGTTTCTTCCTTGACGCGTCGGCTAGCCTTGCACATAGGTCTCGCCGTAGCAGTTTGAGTCTTGCTTCGATTTCCGGGGTTCTTTTTCTCAAGGGATCGGCTTGCCTTTTCTTGTAGACTTGGCTGAAGGTAGTTCTGAAGTTCTTCTCCTGAAATCCAGTGCTGTTTTTCCTGGAGAGTCAACCCGCCTTTTCTGTAGACTTGGTTGGGGATATTTGTAGAGTCTTGCTCTTGGTTTGTCAGGGTTGTTTTCCTCTGACAAATGACTTCTGTCTTCTTCCTGAGACTTGTCATGATGAGTGGAGTCTTGCTCTTGAATTTCAGATTTCTTTTTTCTGGAGTATCAGCTCGTCTTCTCTGTAGATTAGCTGAAAAGAGTTGCAGAGGCTTGTTCCTGGTCTTCAGGGTTGTTCTTCTGAAGATTCAGCTTGTCCTTTCTTTGGACTTGCTGAAGATGATAGAGTCTTTCTCTTGGTTTTCAGGGTTGTTCTTCTGAAGATCCAGCTTCGTCCTTTCTGTAGACTTGCTGAAGGTGATAGAGTCTTGCTCTTGGTCTTCAGGGTTGTTCTTCTGAAGATCCAAAGTCCTTTACTTTAGATTTGCCGAGGGTTGTTCTTACAAGATCCACTTCGTCCTTTCCTTGGACTTCTTGAAGGCGATAGAGTCTTGCTCTTGGTCTTCGGGGTTGTTCATCGAAGATTCACTCGTCCTTTCCCCATTTTGCCGGGGTTGTTTTCCTCGGCATGTGACTTGCGTCTTCTTCCTCGAGACTTGTCACGGTTGTTCGGAGGGTTTCTCCAGGCCGTTAGGTTTCTCCTTTTAGGCCCTCTAGCGTTTTGTCCTCTCTTGGACATGCTAGTGTATTTTGGTGGAGTCATGCTCCTAAAAGAGTTGTTCTAACTCAGAGTTGCCTCATCTGGGCTAGGGCTCTCCCATGCTGTCCAGTGGACTATCGCATGACGTCCCTTGAAGGGTTCTCAGTCCGGGCCCATTTAAGTGCACTACGGACTGAAGGTCAAGATAGTTGGGTTCCTATTTCATAACACTACAATCCACCTTGCCTGGTTTGGGCTGCTCTGCTTTCTGAGAGACTTGTGTGAGACGATGGGTTTCTATTTCACAACACTACACCGTTCACGCCCGATTCGAAAGGCCGTCCGCGTCATTGGACATAGTGGCGCTTTACGGACCCTTGATGGCCTCTGCGACCTAAACGGGCGATCCCAACGTCCTCTTTTTTCAAGAGTCGAAGTTCCGCGATCTTCCGCTAGGATTTAAGGTGTGGACGCTATTCCGAGCTAGGACTTCGCGTGGTTCCACCCTTGGAATTTGATCTCCGTTACGGTGGTCGGGTTTGCCTTCTTTTGGTCGACTTCTTCTTGTGAAGTGCCAATTCGGGTTGTCTTGTTCTTCTCACTTAGGAGGCATGCGGCTTCACTCTGCGGTTTGCGTGTTTGGTGACCTCTTTGGATGGTCGAGTTCTTCTCGGGGCTTGATCTTCTTCTTCTTGAAGTATCGGAGGAGTTGTTTTTATGCGTTACGCTTCTCTTCTCGTCGCCTTGAGTTTCTCTCGATTATGGATAGAACCTTCGAGCTGGTTTATGTGCCAAGAGTTTCGATTTCTTCTCCTTGCATGGTCATCGGCTTGTAGGTTCCCTGGTCCCGATACTCCTTTGACGATATATGGTCCTTCCCATGGGCCGAGCAATTTGTGCTTGCCTTCCGTCTTTTGGTTTCTCTTGAGTACTTGATCTCCCGGGTTGAGTTTTCTTGGGCGTGTGCTCTTGTCGTAATGCCTTCTTAGTCCTTGCGGATATCTTGCGTTACGGAGGATGGCATTTGATCGACTTCTTCTTCACGGTCGATTTCTAGTCTTCTTGTCCGTTCTCCTTCTCCTTCTTCAAATTGCTTGATTCTTGGAGAGCTCCAAATGAGGTCTGGCTGGTAGTGCGACCGATCCATAGGTCGGGAAGAAGGGTGAATAGCCTTGTTGCTCTGGCGATTTGAGTTCTTAGGCCCCGGGCGACTTTTGGGAGTTCTTCGATCCACTTGGCTCCGTAGTTCTTGAGTTCTTCGTATAGCCTTGGCTTCGGTTTCGGCAAGGATGAGTCCGTTTGTTCTTTCGACTTGTCCGTTAGCCTTGAGGGTGTGCTACGGAGGCATAATCTATCCGTATGCCACAATCTTGTGCCCGATCTTTGAATGCTGCCGCCGTGAACGGTGATCCGAGGTCGGTGATGATCCCATTGGGCATCCCGAATCGTGTATGATCTCTTGGATGAACTCGGCGCCTTGGTGGAGCTAAAGGTGACCAATGGCTTGTATTCTATCCATTTGGTGAATTTGTCGATGGCGGCGTAGATATACTCATATCCTCCTTTTGCTCTCTTGAGTGGTCCGACTTGATCCAGGTCCCGGCCGCGAAAAAAGGCCATGATGGTGGTATGCGAATCAAGTTGTGTCTTGGCACATGCGCTTGTCTTCTGCGAACATCGGCATCCTTTGCATCTTCCGGCCTTGAGTTCTTAGCGTCTTTGAGGGTCTGTTGGCGGTAGTATCCTGTTCGAATGCTTTTCCCACGAGGGTTCTTGGCGCTGCGTGGTTTCCACAAAGATCCGAGTGGATTTCTTGGAGAATGTCTTTTCCTTCTTGAGCTTATGCATTTGAGTAATACTCGATGATCTTTGCTCTCTTGTAAAGCTTGTCTTTAATGAGCACGTAGTTCTTGCTTCTTCTCAAGATTCGGTTGCTTCGGCTTTGTCTTCGGGTAGTGTCTTGTTATTGATGAAGTTTATGATGTCTTCGATCCGAGGGAGTTGTTCTTCGACACGGAGAGATTATCATTACTCCGTTTAGAGCTGACGCTCCATGTTGTTTTCTTAAGGTTCTCCTTGATGGATGGCTTCAAGAGTTCTTCGACGAATACTCACGGTGGGACTTGTGCTCTGTCGGATCCGAGTTTGGCTAGCACGCGTCTGCCGCCCGTTTCGCATCTCTGAGCACGTGTAGGATCTCTAGGCCTTGGAAGTTCTTTTCCAGCTTGCGCACTTCAGTGCAATAGAGGCCCATGTTGTCCTTTGTGCGTCGCAGTCTTTATTGACTTGATTGATGACGACCGCGGAGTCGCCATATACTTGTAGTCTCTTGATTCCCGAGTTCTTGCTATCTTGAGGCCATGGATGAGTGCTTCATACTCTGCCTCGTTGTTTGTAACTTTGCCACATGATTTGCGGCACGTACTTGAGTTGTCTTCCTTCCGGAGATATGAATAGAATCCCGGCTCTGCTCCCCTAGCTTCAACGATCCATCGAAGTACATGTTCCAATGTTTTTTGATGTCGTTGGATATGGGTTGTTAGACTCTGTCCATTCCGCTTTGAAATCCGGTAACGCATGGGATTTGATTGCTCTTCTTGGGGTGAACTCTAGATTCAAAGCTCCGATTTCCACGCCCATTTTGATATGCGGCTGTTGAATCTCTGTTCCTCGGGATGTCGCCTAGTAGTGAGTCGATTACCACTGTGATCTTGTATTTGTCGAGTAGTGTCGTAGCTTCCTTGATGTGATCGGTATGGAGTAGAGTAGTTTTTTGTACGTGAGGGGTATCGAGCCTTAGACTCGGATAGAACCTCGCTCACGTAGTAAAGGCGGCCTCTGGACCTTGTTGGGTTGCTCGGGCTCTTCTCTCTCCACGATGATTGCTTTGAGGCGACCACTTGTTTTTTCTTCTTTGCTATATAGAGCGGGAGTTCTTCTTGATCCTTTGGAGGTGTCGGAATTTGGAGTCTTTGTAAGGTACTTGTTTGAGTTCTTCAAACGCCTTGTCTCCGCATTCTTTGTCCATTTGAATTCTCATTTGGTCTTGATGAGTTTAAAGAAGGGTAGCCCTTTCTCTCAGAGCTTGGATATGAATCTCGTTGAGTGCCGCCATGCATCCCGTGAGCTTCGGGACGTCCTTGATGCTTTGGGGTTGCGTCATCTCGATGATTGCCTTGATTTGCTTAGTGTTGGCTTCGATGCCTCTGCATTTGCGACTAAGAAACCCGATGAGCTTGTCGAAGGCACTCCAAAGACGCATTTTGTTGGATTGAGCTTCCATTTTCACTTGTTGAGGTTCTTGAAAGTTTCTTCGGTCTTGAATCAGAGTCTCTAGGTTCTTTGGTCTTCACCACGACGTCGTCTACGTATGCTTTCGGCATTTTTGCCAATCTGCTCTCCCAAACAAGTCTGTATCGCTCTTTGATACGTTGCTCCGGCGTTCTTCAATCCGAAGGACATTGTTTTGTAGTAGTAGGCACCGAAGGGGGTGATAAAAGAGGTCTTGCTCTGATCTTCTTTCTTCAGTGCAATCTGGTGATATCCTGAGTAGCAGTCCAAGAACGATAGTAGAGCTGATCCTGCTGTAGAGTCCACTATTTGGTCGATCCTTGGTAGCCCGAAGGGATCTTTTGGGCAATGCTTATTCAGTGCAGTGTAGTCCACACACATTCGCCCGGTCCCCGAGGTGTTCTTCTTTTGAACCCGAGGCGGGTTGGCAAGCCGGTCGAGGATGTAGGATTTCTCGATGAATCTAGCTGCGAGTAGTTTTGCGATCTCCTTTTTGATGGCTCCCTTCTTTTCTGGTGAGAACCTCCTTAGTCTTTGCTTGATGGGTTTTTGGATCCCATATTGATGTCAGTTACGTGCTCGGCCCGGCTCCCTTGGTACGCCCGGGCATGTCTGCGGTTTCGGGTAAATATATCTTTGTGTTGCCTTAGGAAGGCGGTGAGCGCGAATTCCTATTTTGGAGATAGGTGGGCGGCGATGATCGCCGTCTTGGATAGATCGCCCGTTTGTAGATCAATGTGCTTGACGTTGGCCTCTTCTAGTGGATTCGAATTGCTTGCTTCTTGGCGGTATCTCGAGTTCTTCTGAAATTGTATCCTCTGCCATCTGGTTGAGTTCTTTTTTCTCCAAGAGCTCTCCTGTCTTGTTTGCGATTTCCACGGCTTGAACGTCACACTCGAAAGCTTTCTTGAGGTCTCCTTTGATTGAAAGAACCCTAAAAGGTGCCGGCATCTTTAGTAGAAGATACGGGTAGTGTGGAATAGCCATGAATTTTGCAATGGCGGGTCTCCCCATGATGGCGTGGTATCTTGACTCGAGATCTGCTACTTCAAACTTGATGTACTCTGTCCGGTAATTTGATAGAGATCAAATGTAACGGCAAGGTGACTTGTCCAACCGGTATGGCTGCTTTCGTCGGGTACTATTCCATAGAAAGGAGTGTTTGAAGGAGCGATCGGTCCGGAGAGGTCTAGTCCCATCTTGTCTAGTGTTTTACGAAAATATGATGTTCAATCACTCCTCCGTCGATCAATACTTTGGTAAATTGATCACTCCGGCTATCGTAGGTTCCGATACCAAAGGATACAGGCGCGCGTTGCCACGCTTGTCCATTGATCCTCCCCGGTGAACTGAATCGGATATTGGGACCAATTGAGGTAGCGCGGTATTGTGGGTTCTGCTGCCATGATTGATCGGAGTGCTAGCTTGTCTTGCCTCTTGCTCTTTGAACCGGGTACTCCAGAGAATATGACGTTTAAGGATCTTGTTGCTTTAAAATCCCTGTCTTTTTGGCTCTTCGCTGGCCTCTTCTCTGTTTTCTTGATTGTTTCCCTTCTGAGCAGAGTTGTTTCCTCCCTTATACTTCTCCTAGAATGTTGTACAGTTTTCGAGTGTGTGCGGAGCTCCAGGGTGGTAGATGCAGGGTAGGTCTTCTAGCTTGATATTGCTTCTGTTCCTGTCGCCATTGTTGTTGTTGTTGAACCTTTGCTTGTAGGGTTTCTTTGATTTTTCCGCCATTGCGACAATATTATGCGGTCCTCGCTTCTTTTCTTTGTTGAGAGTTGTTCGATCCTTCTTCGGGCCTTCCGAGTTCTTTCTCTCTGGAAGCGATCTCGGGTTCTTTCTTCGACTCCGATCATCTTCTCAACAAGTAAGCTTGAACTTGCTTTCGTTTGTCCTCGGGTTGTCTTTGTAGAAATCTGAGAACTGCCATTTTGAAAAATCCGTTACCGAAGGCGTCTATCACTTCTCTCTCGTGATGTCATGTACTTGGGATCTCATCTCCCCAAATCTCTTTTTAGTAATCTCTCGGGGATTCTCTCGGCTTCGCTTGAGGCTTTTCAACTCGGCTGAGTAATAGGATGGGTGATGATTCTGCTTGAAGTTGCTACAGAACGCTCTCTGTAAGTCTTCCCAGTATCGGATTGAGCCCTCTTCGATCTTGTCGAACCATTCAAGCGGTAGAGCCTCTAGGGTCATGGGAAAGAAGACGGCTTTCGGCGTCATCATCTCCTCCGGCCCGACTCAATGGATTCTGGTAGACTACGAGCCATTGTCACGGGCTCTATTTTCCCATCGTATTTTGAGTGGTTTGAAGGCTTGAACTTTGGGGGTAGCTTGACTTCCTCGCAACCTTTCTACTGAAGCGGGGGGAAACACATCGTAGCTTTTTTTGTTGTTCTTTCTTCAAGTCCTCCCGAGGGTTCTTCTTCCTCTTGGATGAGTTCCGGTCGGTGATATGATGATTCAGCGACTTCTTCTCGTCGGCTTGGTCTTGGAGCGGGACTTTCCCTCGGGGGTCTCTGGTATTGTCTACCATCCCTCCGGGGTGGCCTGGAGTTGTTGGAACCTTGCGGCCTTTCCAGCCTTTCAAAGACGTTGGACCGACTTCTTGGTGCCTGAGAGCTGTTTGCTTTTGGCTAGCGACGACACGGGATCTCTTTCTCGGATAGCCTTACGCAATGCTTCCTTGATGAGCCTTTCCTCATCATTTAGGTCCGTGCTTGATCTTGGTGGTCAATCAACCCTTGTAGCCTTTCGGGGTTGCTCGTTGATCGTCTTCAGGCTTCTCTTTTAGATTTTAGCCTTTCATACTCATGTAGATCGGCGATATTTGTTCGGGGCTTGCATGCGTGAGTTTGTCGGTTCGGCGTCCTCCCTTGACTTGTTCCTTTTCAGCCTTTCTTGATGTTGGTGTTCTCCTTCGTCTTCAAAGGGTCTTTCTTTCATCCGTAGAGATGTTGGATAGGTCCTCGTCGGTGGACGATGTCGAGGGGCTACGGGCGGGTAAGTGGGGTGGGGTGGGCTGCGTACCATAAAGATTTCCTTAGCAGCTTGCAGCTTTTGGGTCGCCACTCCTTCCATCTGGGGTAGGTTACGTGATGTTGAGCCTCCACAGGTCGTCCCCATTGCCCGACGATCGGCCGTTGAGGGTTCTTGGCCGGTGGATGATGCACTCCTCACGGGGTTCTTGTCAATATGAGCCCTCTTTGCGGCGCCTTCAAAGGAATCTTCAATCTTCTCTTCGGAGTTGTCTTGGCACTCCTTGAATACGCGTATCTTTGCGTTGCGTAGTCTGTAGGAAACTGAAAGGTAATCTGGACTGGTGTCGGGGGTTATATCGAATTAGCCTTCTTTCTCAGAGTTGGAGTAGTGTTGGTGAAAGAAGTTTCGAGTTGGATAGCTTCCCTTATCCAAGCCGGAGTTGGAGTTGTACTTCGAGTTGCCTTCGGAATCCACACTTGAGCCCTGGTTGTCCACCTTCCCCGAGTTGGTTTTGGGTTTGGGTCCTTCCGTGTTGGTTCCCGAAAGGGCTTCGAGTTTGTCCTCCGTCTTCGAGGCGGCCGGCAATTGTCAGTTGCTGGAGTTTCTCGGCGAGTTTTTGTTCGTCGATCTTGGAGTCCCCGAAGATGCAGCTTCGAGTCTTGCCGTCGTCGTCGATCTCGCAAGCCCATGATCCGAAGATGATCGTCCTCCTGCGTCGATGTACTCATGATGTCGTGGTCCGCCCGGACTCTCGTGCTGAAATTCGACGAGAGCCCCTACCCGGCGCGCCCATATCGATGTTTTACGACCGAGAGCCTGCCACGGGGTGAACCGGGCGGTTTGTTGGGCCTCGACGAACCTGGAGCGGCGGTTTGTCACGCGGCCGACATGGAGGCGGGGTTTTTATCTTTGGTTCGGGCCCTCGATCAAGGATCGAGTAAAGACCTTCACGTCCGGTCGGCGTGAGCTGTTTTTTGATTGATGGGGTTAGCCAGAAATCGGCTATGAAGCTTTACAGCGCTGGTCGTGGCCAAGCTTGTGTCTGTATGTTTCGTTGCTCCTCTCTACGAGGTGTTCCTTGGCCGCCTTTTATAGTCTAAGGGGCCAAGGAACTCGCTACGATCCTAGTCGGATACAGAGAGGGTTGTCCGTAGAGGAACCGAACACCCGAACTCTAAACAAGGTAATCTGACTAGTGTTCTATCCTAGTTACAACAGAAGTCACCGTAGCTATGCTTCCATTGCCTTCTGGGAGTTGTTTGTGACCGCAGGCTAGGATAGAACCCTGCGAACAACTCGGTAGAGTTCTTTGGCGATCCTGTATCCACAATGACTCGCAGTCAATATAGCCTCACCCCACCATTCCTTAGATAGCCCCGCAGTGTCTAGCATGGCATTTACCAAGTCACACAACGTGCGGTTCTTTCTTTCAGCAACCCCGTTTGACTGGGGGGAGTAAGGCGGTGTCCTCTCATGAATAATTCCATGTTCCTCGCAGAATGAGTCAAACTCATGGGAGAAATATTCTCCTTCGCGATCGGACCGCAACCGTTTGATTTTCCTTTCGAGTTGGTTTTCCACTTCAGCTTTATAGATTTTAAAGTAATGCAATGCTTCATCCTTTGTTGTTAACAAGTATATGCGGCAATATCTAGTGCTATCATCAATTAAAGTCATGAAATGTTTCTTTCCGCCTATTGTTAGCACACCATTCATCTCGCACAAATCAGAGTGAATGAGATCTAGAGGTGCCAAATTCCTCGGCTCTTTCACGACTTTGTGAGGTTTGCGAGGTTGCTTCGCTTGAACATACGCATGGCACTTCTCTCCTTTGATCATACCGAATCTAGGGATTAATTTCAAATTAGCTAAGCGCGTCATGCAAACCAAAATTGATGTGACATAATCTCGAATGCCAAAATTAGGTTCATCACCATGTCTCACATGGTTTACAAATTTAGAACTAGGATCCATCAAAGATAAGCGGAACAAGCCTCCGCTTTCATAGCCTTTTAAAAGTTCCATACTTGGATACAACACATTTATTGGACTCAAAGACAAGCTTGTAGCCATCCCTACATAGTAGAGAGCCGCTCACTAGATTTTTTCTTGATAGCGGGGACATCTTTGCACGTTCTTGGTACACGATCTTTCCCGTAAACTTCGGATTGACCGTACCAACACCATGTACGGATGCATAAGTCCGTTCCCCATCGGCGGGGAGGAACCTCGACCGCCATCCTGGTAAGTAGAAAACAAAAAAAAAATGTCAGCACATACATGAACATTAGCGCGCCGTGTCAACCCACCAATCGGGCGAGACAAAACTGAAAAGAAGCGTAGGTAAGCATTTACCGTACCCCGATCCTTCAAGCCTTACTAATCACCATGTTTGCGGACTTCTTCACCTTATCCGCACGGTCGGGGGCAATCTTTTTGTAAAGTGGCCCTCTCCACCGCAGAGCATAGCAAAGATCCTTTTTCTTTGTTGCTCTTGTTCTTGAAGTTTGCGACCTTTGGCTTGGACAAAGATTCTTGTTGTTACGAGGATTCTTCTTCTTCCTCGATGGTTTTGAGGGTTCCTCTTACGCACCATGTTGGCGCTAGAGCCTCCCTCCTCATACACCTTCTTGCCACGGCTCTCTTTAGCCCTTGCATTCTCCTCGGCGGTGAGGATGGAAATCGGGTCATTCACATCAACGCCGCCTCACGTGCCTCGGAGTAGTGGCAAAAGTCTCGACCAAGTAGGTGGGAGCTTGGCAATGATACCGCCCGGCCACAAACTTGTCGGGGAAGCACACACTCCATGTTCTTTAGTTCCTTTACCGGCATCGTATCTCATGAGCTGTTGGACCCGCAAGCGGTCATTGACCATTTTGAAGTCATAGAACGCTCCATGATGTACGACTCTCTGCCGACATCGGGGAACCCCGAACTTGGCCTCAAGTGTATCCCACATGTCCTTGCCGTGGGCGAGATCCATATATACTTGCATCATACTCTCGGGTATAATGCTTTGAGAGCACCTCGGACGGGTTATCTCGCCTCACTGAAACTCCTTTCTTCCTCGGCAGAAGAGGAGGATCGATGCGCTTTCCCCCGATCACATGCTCACATCTCATTGCGGTAAACCACAACTTGGATCGGACACGCGCCCGGATCTTATAGTTTGAACCATCATCATTCAAAGCGGTGGTTTCAATGACCTTGCTGTTGGTGTTTCTTAGCGAAAGTAGCAAAGTCCGCAGCGCCGCGGGAAATACCGTTGTAGCACTTCACCCGTGATAAACGAGGGTATCGTATAATTCGCAAGGGCGGTTGTGTTGAGGGCTTTACGGACCTGTGTCTACCCAAGGCAAGGTTAGGTTCTACGGTAATGAGGTCTCCCCTATGGGCTTAGATTTCCGATCGGTGATTTCTCGCGTTGTTATCTCCTTACTTTGGACACCCGGCCCTCGCCCAAAGCGGGCGAGTCCGGCAATTAGCTCTACGTCACACCCGAGCGTGGAGGGATTACAAAGGACGGACAAGGCTGTCACAACCCCGCCGCCTACCCTCACGACCGTGGGATGCTTCGCAAAAGGTAGGTGAACGCTAGCCCAAACACCACGTTTGTACTATTGGTCACATTCTTGATGTTGGCCAAGGTTCCCGGTCAAAGAGTTCCTTCACCAAGAACTAACGCTCATACGAGACAATCTACCGATCCCGTAAGACTATAACAAGTTAAGATAATGTAATCGAAAAAGACAATAAGCCAAGAGATGAACACAAGCTTGCTCACCAAATTGTAAGAAGCCCGTAGAGGTTGTTGGTATTTGTTAACTTACGAGAGAAATAGATCATAGCGCCGCGGATATCCGGTGAGCATTTCACGGGGAGGGTTTTAAATATCGAATCCACGAGGAAGATAAGATTAACAATTCATTTGATTAAGGGCGGTGATAGAAGACTAATGAGATTCGGTGGTTTAGCATTTACTTAAAATGCGGGGTGAGCCAATAAAAGATAATAATGATAAGGTATATAAGGCAATGTGAGGTGCACGTGGTGAACAATAGGATAAGATTAATTCCTAGTTAGATTAGGATTGGATTTATGACCAGACGGGGCCGGTTCTTATGTAGCATACAAAGAATTTACGTGTGGAAATAAACAGGCATAGCATAAGATCATATATAAATCAAAACCATAAATAAAAATGTGTACCCCGAAGATTACTTAAGAAAATCAAGAACGAAACAAGATCATCCCAAGAATCATTATCGACTAGTCTTATACACGGGGAGGATTGCAAAGGACTCAATAGTCTTTGTCACCACTACGATCTACCACACGACCCGGCATATAAGGTGAATCCGCAAAATAAATTATATCTAAGCACCATGCTTACATACTCTCTATTACCTAGCATACAAATTGTAATATACTAGGAGCTCTACGAATAAGTACTTCGATTACCATGAATAATGACTATATCAAATATGCTATGACTAGAATAAAGTGTAAGTAAACTAATTGTATGCATAATAATTAAATAGCACGAAGGTGTATGAAAACAATAATTATATTGATCCATAGTGTAACTTCTTGATCGAACCGGAGCATACACTCTCTCTTCTCTAAAAACGACTTTCTATCTAATCTAGGCTCAAAGAGCTATGAATTAGCTATCCTATCTCGTGGTGTCTCCTCTTCTTGTTCTGTCTTGGCTCTTCCTTGATCTACTTCTTATTGAGCGTGAAGCTTTAGATCAAACTTGGACTTTTTTTGGCTTGAGGGGTCTTGGGCTGTTTATATATCGGTCTTCCTCTGTCTCTTCTACTTCAACAGCGTGTGGTATTAACCTTGAATCAATCCCGCACTTCTTTCGTCGCCCTCGGATCAAACCGACTCAAATCAACCGGTTTAGATCGAGTCTTGGAGGCGGTTGAGGAACGTTCGAAGCGGGGCGAGGCGGCGGCTGGGGGGCCGATCGGCCTAATAGTTGGGCGATCGGCCCGGGGGGTCTCCCCTGCGGGTCCCGTCGATCGTCGTGCCTTCTCGGAGTCTTCTAGATAATGTATTTCTTGGTTCGAGAAGTTAGTTCACGTCGGGAGAGATCCGTAGCCTTTCGGACTTGTTTCGAGTTGGATTGCGTTGCGTTACGTTGGTCGTATGCCACGTCATTTCTGGCTGATTTTACGTTAAGTCCCCGCAAATCACAACTTTACCAAAACTCATGGAATTCATTAGTAGAAAACCCTAATAAGGTTATCTAATTTTATTTTAGTTCTTTTCCATGAATGGTTGATGCATAAAAATATGAGTTAGTGAGCATCAACAAACTCCCCAAAACTTACCTCTTGCTAGTCCCTAGCAAGACTACGTAATGTGTTACCAAATCAAATCTCGACCAAGATAGGATGAAAAATTTAGAATCATAAACTTGCTTATATTTACTTGAGAGCATGGGGTTTTTATCATCATGAATCTTGGACTATTGAAAGATAGAACAATTAAGTCAAACACCATGTCTCAAGTTCGTGGTTTCACTATAACCACGGAGTTTTACAAAAGATTATAAAGTGAAAGCACAGTATTCTGTATGACAACAATTAATAGTGAACATTTAATTTCTTAGCCCTTTTCTTTTGCTTCTTTTGTTTTTAGAAAATATATCTCTCTTTATGGCAATGAATTTTAAAAGAACCTCGGGTTACATGACAACTTAATTGGAGAGGTGAGCTCTTCTCACTTTCGTATTGACTTTTTGTCACATTCTTCTCTCTCCTTTTCTTTTTCTTTTAGAGATGTGAGCTCTACTCGCTCCGAACATTTGTTCATTTTTCATCTCTTTTTATTAGGGAGGTAGGCCCTTCTCGCCTAGTAGAACACTTGTTCATTTCTCTCCCTCTTTCTCATCTCACTTTTCTCTCATATATATATATTTTTTTTTTTATTTTATTTTTTGCTTGTCATGCCCAAGTCTCTTGAAAGCATAGAGATATATAACGAAGCAATTTTAGCATATTTTCAACAAGGCATTTATTTCATTTTATCGGGGCTTATGTCATACAGGGAAACTCATTTAAAAATTCAAAGATTAATACTCGAAATTTAAGTGTCACATATGAACAAGATAGATGGTAGCTCAACTTTTATCATATCATATCAGTCAATTGCCTAGACTTGAAATTTAAGATCATACTCCCACAGAACTCAAGTTCAAAGCATGTTTTAGAATCTTAACAATTATATCCATGTTGGGAGAAATAAATATGGTAGACTAGGCATTGATCACGAAGGAACAACATCTATCATGTTCTTATAGCATAATTCACGAGATCAATATAATTATTATTCTCATTTTTTTTTTAAGCACGCCTATATATATATTAAAAACCAAATATTTTTATACTAGCTAAATAGACAGACTCAAATATAAATATATAGCTAAATAATTAAAAACCATAGTAATATAGATAAATAGATAAATAGGTAGATAGATACTTACCTTGGGGGCACTCCTTCCCCAAAGGGTCGGACGGTTTGTTGGTTTGACGGGGTTTCCCTCAGTTTGTGGTTTTAACGGGGACCACTCCCCCAAAGCTGCTTGATGCACTTACCTATGTCTCATTCGGCCGAAAAGTCTCTCCAAATTGTTCGGTGTTGGTCTCCACCGCGTCACGGATGTCGTCCATTTGCTCTCCCCCCTTTTGCGCATCCACTCTTGCCGATTGTACAAGATGTCGGAGTGGGCGTTAAAGTGTTGATTAGGGTGCGCATATTGTCGTGCATACCCCGGCGGGATATTCTTTGGATCGCGGTACTCGTAACTTTTGCAAAAAGAATGACGGGCGGCATAAATGCAAAGATGACTACCTTACGGCATTTCTGTGTGGGCAGCGATCCTCCCGGGTAGGCGCGACGTGGATGTGGTGGCACGAAGCCCTCGTATGCTTGGTACGCTGCACCCTCTGGAGTTTGGTCGACTCCTCGTATTGGGATGTTGAAGCTCCGGATGGTCGACGTTGGACCGGTACGTACTGCGTATATATCAAGAAAGATTGCCGAGTATATGCCTAATCCCGGGTTAGGTAACGGGATTGCATTGTTGTTATGAAGGTAGTAATACTGTTCTCGGTCTTTTTCTTACCCAACGGCCTACTTGGAAAATAGTCGTACCCTATGATGTCTCGTGGAGTGGTTATGTATGCGTGATGGTTGTGTCATCTCCCAGCGAGGCCTAGATCATTGGCTATACGAGTGATTAATGAAGTGCGGCTTATCTCTCCAACTAAGTTGGGGAGTGATAGCCAATGGTCTACTAGTGACATAACAGGTGAAACGGATGTCCTTCTAACAAATGGCATATAGGAATGCCGGCTCGATGCTCGTGCGGTGATATTGTCCTTTCGTGGGGGGAAAAGGACAAGGGCCATCCATTTGTGTAAGAATCTTAGTGTTGGAAGGTGGATGTCATTTGTGCGAGGTCGGTGGAACATACCCTTCCCGTGATTTCATTCGAAATACTTCCCTGTTGAAGTCGCTTAAGGTGGAGGTTACATTTATGGGGCGACTTGACTCAAAACCTAGTGCGAAGACCGAGTTGTCTCCATGTCATCGTGTAAGTGCGCGGAATAACCGAAAGGTCACTCCGGTACCATCCTCGGTGTAATTTAGTGTGCACAAAAATTCTAATGTGAGAAGCCGGCACCCCCTCTCGGAGGTGTCGTAGAAAAGAAGACCATCCCAAATTTGAAAAATAGTATTGAATTACGGTAAAATTCCTATCTGGTCCATGAATGTATTATCTAGCATAGGAGTAAGTGAGAAATCTACGTTCTTAAGTTTATTATACCTACTCCTTTCTTCTCACCTTTGCAAATGAAGGTGTACGTCTAAGGTCGAGTTTTTACCTTGGCTTGGTGAAGGCATTGGAGACGGAGAAGCTAGAGGTGATGGCGTTGCTCTTGTGTCGGTGCTCATTGATTGCTCGGAACCAGCCCCAGAGTTTGAGCGTGGCCGGCGAAGCCTTCAAGCAAAGGCGACATTTTACGGGATTTTGGCGAGAGGATTTCTAAAGGATTTTTTTCTTCTAAGTTTTTCTCTCCTCTAATTCTTTCCTAATCTGCTCAAGGCGGTTCTTCTTCTCTCTTTGGAAACCAGAATTTCTAGTTGATTGGGATGAGAAGAGAGAAGAAGGCGGCGCTCTATTTATAGGCCAGGAGGGGGCCGATCGGCTGATTATTGGGCGGTCGGCCCCACAAGTGGGCCTTCGGGTGCCCTCTCCACCATCTATTATTTGCTGAAATTCCACGCTAGAATAGTATATGTTAGGTCAAGTGGAAATATCTTTGGTGGAAATTGGATGGTGGAGGAGAAAAAAAGAATAAAGAAAGTGATGATTTGATGTTTTGTCCCTATGACATATGGGTCCCACTTGTAAGGTTGTAATATTTTTTGTATTTTTGAATAAAAATGAAAAAGAAGTAAAGTAGCAATAAGTAAAATTATTTTTATGCCACCACGAGAAAAAAGTAATTAAACGGGCTTTACTCATTATAAATTATTAATCATGGGGCGTAATTTTTTTTTTTATGGTGAATGTAAAAGTGCGAGGAATTTAAATTGTAGAAGATAAATGCAAAGAATAAAATATTTTTGGATTTTTAAATTTTTACCGAATTACGACGGCGGGGGTCCGTAGTTAAGGTCCTTGAACGGGGACCTTCAATCTTCTAATCCTCCGTTGCATCCTCCATCGGAGAGGATGGTTCGTGCGGCATCGTCTTCTCTTGATCGATCATGTTCGTATTGGTGGCGAGTTACGGTGCGGGTTTGAAGGCGAACTTCTCCTCCTTTCCATTGATCTCAAAGGTGATCTCTCCAAAGACCGACGTTGATGTTAGCGTTGGCGGTGCTCGAGAATGGTCGTCAGAGGATGAGTGAGACCACGGAGTGCTGGTGCATGTCGATTACAAACGAAGTTGGCTGGCACAAAGAACTCCCGGATCCTCACCGGAACATTCTCGGCGATTCCTAACGGTTAGCTTAACCGATTGATCGCTAATTGTAGACACATTGATGTTGGAACCAAGGTAGGGTGCTTAAGCTTGTCGAAGACAACCTTGGGCATCACGCGACACTTGCTCCAAGATCACGAGTGCGTTGTTGAAATATTGATCTCGATTGAGCACTCTATAGTGGGGCATCACGGATCCTTTTTCTTGATGAGTAATGTGTTTAGGATTGCCGCACTACACTCTTACTCGTTAGCTTGATGATCTCCGTGGTTGGTAGTGGTCTCTTCTTGTTTAAGATATCTCTAATGTACTTGGCGTATGTAGGGACACGCATGGCATCTAGAAGAGGTACATTAATATAAAGTTTACGGATTACCTCTATGAATTTGCGAATTGATCATCAACTTGAGGTCTTCTTATTCTTCTTGGATATGGTAGGAAGTTGGTGTCGTGAAAGTCTTGTCCCACGGGTTCTTGGCGCAACTTTCTTCTACGTCATCATCCTTGTCTTCGGGGAATGTTGGCCGGTACTACGGGTGGTGCGTGAGGCTGCGGGTGCGTAGGTTTCCTAGCCGAAGGTCTTCTTTGCTCTGTCGGGTATGGTGGATCGGTAGTTTGCTTACCACCTCTCGTTCGGATGTTATGTACCTGCTCATGATTAGTGGCAACAGGGCATAGCGATGAGACAATTTTGATAATTTTGATTCTAGTTTGATATTAAAAGCAACTTGCTCTTTTATCATAGCGAAAAAGTTATCCATTTTAGCATTTATATCTTCTAGAATTTTATCATTAGCAACTAACTTCTTAGAGAAATTATCATTAATTTTAACTTGCTCTTCAATTAATTCTCGTAAAGAAGGTTGCTTGAATTTATTACCGAATTAAAGTTATTACACGAATACTTACCTGCGTAAGTCGGTCGTGATTCTTGGTCTTCTTTTTTGGGTTGGTGCTGATTCGTGAACCACCAAGCTTGAACTTCTTGAAGCGTTCATGTAGTCTTGTAAAGCTTGTCGATCCTTCTTGTAGTTGGCTCGCTCCTCAAGCCAATTTAGTAGCACGTCCATCCCGGTTGATCTTTGCCTTCAAGTCTCTTCTTGTTCTTCTTCTATTTCTTCACTTTGATGACAAGTATTGGGTGTTCTTCGAGGGTCCGCCTTGATTTTCGATATCTTACACATAAGTATGTTGGCTTTCCCCGGTGTGAGTGATAAGAATGATCCTCCGGCCGTGGCGTCTAGATGCTCTCTTGGTTTTTTGAATTAGTCCATGGTAGAATCCTTGTAAGAGCATCCATTCTTCCATTCCATGGTGAGGGCAATCGATATGTATTCTTGAAAACGTTCCCATGCCTGCGGAATAGATTCTCCCTTTTCTTTGCTGAAAGTTGGTAATTTTTTTCCACGTAAGGCATTGGTTTTGCCTATGGGGAAAAATTTTGATAAGAATGTGGTTGAACATTTCTCCCATGTGTCTATCTTTTGTTCAGCGGAGTAGAACCATTGCCTCGCTCTTCCCGATAGTGAGAAAGGGAATAAACGGGCGAGGATCATGTCCTTGGGAATGTTCTTGATATTGATGGTGGCGCCTATCTCCATGAAAGTCCGGAGATGAGTGCTTGCATCTTCATGTGTCTTTCCTTCAAGCGGGTTAGCTTGCACCATGTTGATGAGGCTTGCCTTGAGCTCGAACTCATGATTGATTTGAAGTGTAGGTCCAAAGGCGAATGTTCTCGATGTTTGGAGCGAGAGAACTCTAGCGTCTTTTCGAGCATGGCCGGGGAACTTGGTGTTCTTTGGTTGACTTGATTCGGATGATGAAGTATAGTGAATCACGGTCTAACTGTTAATACCACTGCAAGTAAGATGGAAAAAAGACAATAAACGGGTAAATCTGTTTAAGCGGGGATGCTAAGTAGCAAATCCACACTTAGAATTCATCTATCAATAATCAAAAAGAAAAGTTATCTAAATCTTCCCGACAACGGCGCCGAAATGCTTGTTGGTATTTGTTAACTTACGAGAGAAATAGATCCAAAAGCGCACGGGATATCCAATGAGCATTTCACCCGGGGAGGGTTTTAAATATCGAATCCACGAGGAAGATAAGATTAACAATTCATTTGATTAAGGGCGATGATAGAAGACTAATGAGATTCGGTGGTTTAGCATTTACTTAAAAACGAGGGTGAGCCAATAAAAGATAATAATGATAAGGTATATAAGGCGGTGAGGTGCGTGGTGAACAATAGGATAAGATTAATTCCTAGTTAGATTAGGATTGGATTTATGACCGGACGGGACAGTTCTTATGTAGCATACAAAGAATTTACGAAGTGGAAATAAACAGGCATAGCATAAGATCATATATAAATCAAAACCATAAATAAAAATGTGTACCCCCGAAGATTACTTAAGAAAATCAAGAAACGAAACAAGATCATCCCAAGAATCATTATCGACTAGTCTTATACACGGGGAGGATTGCAAAGGACTCAATAGTCTTTGTCACCACTACGATCTACCACACGACCCGGCATATAAGGTGAATCCATAAATAAATTATATCTAAGCACCATGCTTACATACTCTCTATTACCTAGCATACAGCTGTAATATACTAGGAGCTCTACGAATAAGTACTTGAATTACCATGAATAATGACTATATCAAATATGCTATGACTAGAATAAAGTGTAAGTAAACTAATTGTATGCATAATAATTAAATAGCACGAAGGTGTATGAAAACAATAATTATATTGATCCATAGTGTAACTTCTTATCGATCGAACCGAGCATACACTCTCTCTTCTCTAAACCTGACTTTCTATCTAATCTAGGCTCAAAGAGCTATGAATTAACTATCCTATCTCGTGGTGTCTCCTCTTCTTGTTCTGTCTTGGCTCTTCCTTGATCTACTTCTTATTGAGCGTGAAGCTTTAGATCAAACTTGGACTTTTTTTGGCTTGAGGGTCTTGGGCTGTTTATATATCGGTCTTCCTCTGTCTCTTCTACTTCAACGAGGCGATGTGGTATTAACCTTGAATCAATCCCGCACTTCTTTTTTAAGCCCTCGGATCAAACCCGACTCAAATCAACCGGTTTAGATCGAGTCTTGGAGGCGGTTGAGGAACGTTCGAAGCGGAGCTGAGGCGGCGGCTGGGGGGCCGATCGGCCTAATAGTTGGGCCGATGTCGCCCCGGGGGGGCCCCTGGGGTCCGTCGATCGTCGTGCCTTCCTCGGAGTCTTCTAGATAATGTATTTCTTGGTTCGAGAAGTTAGTTCACGTCGGGAGAGATCCGTAGCCTTTCGGACTTGTTTCGGAGTTGGATTGCGTTGCGTTACGTTGGTCGTATGCCACGTCATTTCTCGCTGATTTTCTTTTTAAGTCCACGCAAATCACAACTTTACCAAAACTCATGGAATTCATTAGTAGAAAACCCTAATAAGGTTATCTAATTTTATTTTAGTTCTTTTCCATGAATGGTTGATGCATAAAAATATGAGTTAGTGAGCATCAACGAGGGGTACAAAAGCGTCGTGGTGCCGACAAGTCCCAAGACTCCGACCTCCTAGGAACCAGCGGATCACCGAAGCTACTCAGGCAACTCCGAGTAGAAGGAGCCAAATTTCCTTCTAGCTTTTCCTCTCTCACTCTCTAGAATTTACAAGGTAAGAAGAAGAGGCTAAGCTACTCCTCTTGCTCAAATGTGCTGAATTCTCCTTGGAATGCTTGTTGGTAGAGGTGTAGGAGCCTTCCTTTTTATAGCTTGAGTAGAGGGGGCCCTTGGAAAATAGCCACCACCGCCATAATGTCCAAACCGACCAAGCGGGTGCACTGAACCAGTCCACGGCGCCCACCGACGTTCTTCGGAGTTAATGTACCGCCTCGACCGGCCCGGCCCACCGGTCGAAAGGAGGGTCTTGTGCACCACATGGTCGGCCCCAAACCGCCCGGCTTTGACGTGTCGTCGTGTTTTCGTTGTCTTGGGCCTGTTTGGATGTGGAGAGCTTTGAGTTTGTGGCTTTGGCCGAGGTAAAGTTGGATTGGTCTTGCCATTTGTCACTTGTGGGCTTTTTCTATTTATTGTATTTTTATTCTTTTTCCTTGTATTTTGGCCCAAAGTGCACATGTCTTGTCTTGTACCTGCAAGAACCAAATATACACCAAAACTATGGAATTTGTTAGTTTATAACCCCTATCTCTAGGTGGTTTTGGTGTATGTTGACGGTGTTTGATATGTAGTTGGTTACCGTCCACAGCAGCAAAGCTAGCACTCGTAATGAACCTATCAAGTTTTTGGATTGTTGAATATTTAAGCATATTACGAGATATATTAACCCATAAAAACGATATCATGTATGCTAACAGGAACATCATAGGCATAGATAAACTTATCATGCTACTGCAACTAGCATCATATGCAAAGCCTACTAGACCCAGAACAGTAAGCAATAGCATAAGCAAGGTATTCGGATTATACCCATGGGTGAGGCTGCCGGTACCCGCGGCTTACACATCACCGGATCCGGTTGCAGCAGCGTTGGCGTCGGTTGCGGCGCTTCTTGTCGTAGGAGCCATTGGTGCGGCGGAAGGAGCGATCGCACGAGAAGTGCTCCCCAAAAACTTGATTGCCCGCTACCCGTGCGAGTGCGCGCGACGCGACGAAGTTCAGAGGCCTGCTCGCCGGAGTCCCCTAAGTTCCAGAGGCCTGCTCGCCGGAGTCCCCTGTGTGCGCAGGGAGCTCAGGCCGGAGATGCAGAGACTTAGCTCAAGCTCAAGAGCAGTGGACAGAGAGAGGGTGGCGGCTGCTGGATCGGGATGACAGGGGAGGCTGGTCTTATTTATAGTGCCAGCTAGGGCAAACACCCCACAGGTGCATTTACCCTCTTGCCCTCGGCTAGGGCGCACACTGCACATGTGCAGTTACCCTTTAGCCCTTGGCTAGGGCGCACACCGCGCAGGTATGTTTACCCTTATGCCCTTTGCGACCGTTGCCTGTGCCATGTAGCCGTTGGGACGTTCGGTGTGCCACAAAAAGGCACAATCACGTCCACGTCACGTCACGTCACGTCGGCCAAGGCCAAGGCCACGGCCACGCCACGCACGCGGCGGTGGCGGCGCGCGCGCGTGGCTTCCCCATGTTCCCTTTCACTCCTCACGCGAGAGCACCAACTAATCCACTATTTAAGTTAAGCACTCTCTCCGGTGAGTGTACCATGTGGTACTAATCCCATTCCACCTACCATAAATGTGTGGACCTTTGAAGTTTCCTTGATTAATTGCTAGTTAACTAATGGGCTAAGCCCAATTAATCTAACAACATCATCACTAATATATACTGGAGCATATATAAACTTAGGAAATATCCTGCCATACTGGGGTTGTTTAGAGAGGATATGCTTGGTTCTCTGGCTATCCTTCTAGCCCCCCCTCGAGGCATTGCCTTTCACAAAAAATACATTGTGTGCTTCCTGGCTCTGGCTGGCGACTCTTGTCCCATATCTCAAACCTCCATTCAAACATCTCGAGCTATGTGTTGTGTCCGAGCTAAAGGCAAAACAGACAGATAAAGGAAGCATTCTGTGAAAATAAAGAA